>LUCH01000646.1:0-140825 GCA_013368495.1 Paragonimus heterotremus | reverse complement strand
ATAACTTGCATGTTTTACGTTTGCGACTGATGAGAGAAAACGAAATGTTAACATATCGCAACATATGGCTTCTTTCTGCGCTGATGAAGTTATTGAAGGGAACCCAATGTTTGAATTTGAATTGTGTAACAGGGCGTGCTGCTGTGTTGTTGACGCCGTTTTAGTTTTAGTTTATGTAAGTCGTGTGCATGACTCATGCTTGGTTGTGTTGTTTCCTTTTACAGAACTGTTGTTGGAACCCTTACTTTGAAAGATCGCTGTCCTCCGGTGTCTCCACGTTGTTCGAAAGTTGATCCGCAGTTGTAACGGATAACCAGAATGTAAACGGCCGACTTGCCTGTTACACCGGTATAGTGAATCACTGTTTATCCCATCTTTCAGTAGTTTTCATCTTGGCTTAGTTCATACCACTTGAGTTTCTGCACTATTTTTGTAAGAAATATTGACTTAAATTTCACACCAGGCTGTCCTTTTGTTGTACAAGGTGTAAGTCAGGTTTTTTATACAGTAGTTATTCCGTGTGTTCTCTTCTTACAATACCTTTTCCCATTTTCCCGACAGTCTACAACGTGGAAGGAAACGCAACATGACCGGGTTTATGTTGTTGCCTCTCTTCTTTTAGCCTAAATTACACCGCTGGTTTGTGATCGTGCCAAGCTGTTGTTGTAGGCATGGGTATTACGTTACAGCCAGATATGAGCGACGGCTTCCTGTAATGACAGCTGTCTGTCTATGAGAGAGCACTGACTGGAACCAACGCTCGCCAGGAAATGTAGCAATTTGTCTTGATTGATATTTTAGCGATTATTTATAACCTGTCAATTTGTAGTGTAAGTAAGTTGATCTCTCTGATGGTGATGTTCAGGATGACGGCTACAACTGATGTCTGGCTAACACGGGCAGGCTCTGAGCACGTCTGACTACCACTCCTGCTGTTAGTGTGCTCCTTGAAAGAATGCACTTCCTGGAGTTTAATTTTGGAATAAGTATCTGTAGATGTTCTAACCAACAGTGAACCGCCAAAAAGCAATAGACTAGTTGTTTAAAAATAACGGAGACATGTAATTTTTAAAAAAGTGGTCAGTCTGTTCCGTAAATCTCTAATGTGAATTGAAAAGGACGACAGTCATATTTTCTTCAATGTTCAATTAACCAAATACACGGTGTATGTCAAAGCCACTTGAAAATGATAATCAACAACCGCAAAAGGTTTCTGACATCTGAAAAGCAAAAGACAATTAGATGAGATAAATAAAATATACTTGATCGGCCCACTTATGACTTCAGTGAATAGTGCAACAAAAGTCGACAATATTACTATCTTGCTTGAAAAAATAGAACAAGTTAAACTTATACAGTCCTGGCTTTATGCACAAGGTTCAATTCCCCTCCGACTAACCCTGTTTAGCTCAAATGCTAGACATAAGTCGGTACCGAATCTTCACACGTGATCCTACATTGTAGTACATTGAGCACATGACTAGGCGGGCAGAGGATCATTATCGATTGTAATTGAAAAATGGATTAATATGAAGTTAATCACTAACCGTACAGCCAAACTAATCCAATCTTCCTCATCTTACACTATCATGATTTACATTAGTGGAAGCTGATAAAAATTAACTAGGCGGACATCTGTTGTATGCTTTGTACTGATCAGTACAAAACTGTGCTCCGGAAACACATTTCTAATATATCATGAGTCCAAAGAACTTAATCGTCATTAGCAGTAACTCGTTTAGCAAAAAAACCTCTCAATCACACAGTAACGATGTAATGGAACAGAACCGAATCAATCTTTGTTCGTCATAACAACATTCTGCCAGTAAGCAACCGCTGTTGTTCATTTGTTCATACATGTGTGTTGTCACAAAGTGCATGGTTTTTATTCCCCTATCTGAAAGCAAAATCATACATCCACAAAAAATAACGGTATACAAGGGCTGTTTTGGTTATCCAATGAATATTTCATTTTAATGGTACAGTTTTCATCATCTCATCGCGTTGTTCGTTTGAACAGACAATTATAAACAAAGAGGTAAACACCAATCAGTCCTGATAGTAAAATTTACATTCAGAAAATGTCTTCTGCAGACCGCGTGTGGTCCAGAGCATTGATCCACGTTTCCATTATGTTAAAACTCGTCAGTATAGTGCGCGTCAGTATCAAGCATGGTGGGTCTAGTGTTTATGAGACAGGCATGTTTGACTCTATCTCAGTGACCAGAAAATAGGTACGACCGGATTGTTGCATGTAACTCACTAACAACCCGCCTTTGTGAATGGTGGTCCAATTGTCTCACTGGTTTGAGAGAAGAAGCATTATCTGAGTTCGGCCAACCCTTTTCGAGAAGAAGCGTTGAATTAAAGTATTGTTTTTGTTAGCGCTCATCAGTAAGGCATATACTTACCACAATCGGGCTTTAAGTTCTGGTCCACGTTGAGACCAGGAATGGCGCTGACCACTTTAAAATCTCACATTATTTATGATCCATTCATCACACTCATCATAACTGTGTGTGAGCAATGTTTTCATTATCATATCTCCTCGGCTAAGGACAAAGCAGCCATCCTGTTTCTCATAATTGACCATCCCAGTCATGAATTCGCAGTCGAGTTGACATCACATACTTCTTTGAACCTGCTAAACGATGTATTGAAAATGCGCTGGTTATGCAGTACTAACGTTATATAATAGAACATACACCCGAGTCTTACACGCTTCCTTTAGAAATGAGTTGGCTGAATCGTCCATCTGAATGATAAATTTGCAAATCACCGAATATTTATCAAGAGTCTATATTATTCGTTAAGTGGTTGTTGTTATTATTTGAATGTTTTAGTTGTACCGTTTACATAAGTTTATTTCCTTCTCTTGTCTAAAGGTTTATCTTAGACAGCTTATTAACTTCCGTTTGTTTCCGCGTGCCTTGTTGTAAGACCGATATTGCCTGCATCGTTAGTTACCTACTCGACCAGTTTGAAATTTGAATTTTGTTCGTTTGTTTGTAACTTACTTTGGCCCATTCGGATATGGGTGGTTTGGTGTGCTATTCTTATTGCACCTGATGACTCATCTCTATTTTACGCTTATTCAAGCTGATGCATGCTAACTGATCACAGTCCGTGTATCGCAACCGAAGTGATCGGTCAAAATGTCTCTGCAGAGTACATCTTACGTAATTCTACTTGCGTGTTTTAAATTTATCAGCGGACATAACTGTTTTAAATTATCAGCCCACTTTTGCTATGTCCATCAGTTAATTCTTTGACTACGGTATCTCAATTAGTTTGAAACGACTGACCTCACTGAATTCACGCCGGCTCAGCAAGCTTACTGTGAAGTCAGTGGACTAGTCACTAACGTAGTCACTTGAAACACATTAAGCTAGCTACAAATTTCAGTCCAGAAAGAAAGATGTGCTCTATCCATTAGCTGTAAGCTTCGAATAAAACTCTTGGTGTTTCCTTTCAGAGTGAACAATCTAAAATGTTATGCCATTATGAAAAAAGATAAAACATGGGTGACGTTTAAATCGTAATGATCAGAGTGCTTAAACATAGCAAAGACCTTCTCCCTTAAACGAAGGAAGAAGCTCCCTTTCCCACCCTGTGGCTTATTGTTCGACTATTTTTTTCGCACTCAGAGCCTGACTACTATAAGCATTTAAATGTTAGAGATTTTAAAGTGAATTTCCACTGATCTGACTGCAAAACGGATGCTAGAGACGGATCAGTACTTTCTAAAAACTAACAATCTGTGATAAATCGATCACGGTTCAAAGTCACGTACGTGTCAATAACTGGCGCTTAATAGCACGTATAAACGTTGTATACTGATCTTCAGAAGCACTACTAGCATTCCGAAGAAATTGGACGCGGATGGATTTGTAACTTGGATAAGAAGCCGTAGAAGGTGAACGGATCAGCTCACAAAGGTGTGTATGGACCTTACCGTTTAGCAACCAGGAAGTTTGTTGACCAATGTCTGTTCGTTGTTAAATGGTTTACTGGTTATCTCAGCGGTTTCTGCAAAATGTACCATAGGATGCACACGTGTGAGAAGACAGCCTTTTATCTTTCAACACAAATTAAGTGACATAGTGACTGCTACTGTCACGAAGAAGTTCAGTAATGACATTGGTAACTCATATTTTGGTGAACAGTCCCACACTAAAATTGACTGCGTACCAAATTTGCTTCCTCAGCTATGTGAAAATTGTCCGCTGTTGTTACGGGTACCACTTTCGTTGTTATTAAGATAACAGCCGTGAAGATCGTACAACTCCTTCCATAAGAATGAGTCCGACGGCAATAGTTAGTCTATCTGTGAAGTATGCAGAATAACTCATGCAACTCGGCGATTGCCCCATACCTAAGAGGTGCAAAGATATCGCTGGTACACCTGAGTTGTTCCATACAGCCTTCAAAATTCGTCGAAAAAAGTCGTCAGTTAAATTTTGACTGTCGCCTGGACCATCGTGATTCACCTGATCTTTCTTCACATGTATACAAGAACAGTTCTTGAAACTTGTGAACTGGTCATTGCCACTCATCAACTCGTTCGCACAGCTCAACAGCACTCCTTAGAATCCCAGACACAACGGCTTGGCAACAACTCCATTTGATTTTTGTTTTAACTAACGATAGTTATGTAAATGAAGTTTCAGTTTCTTGATTGCTTCTAAAATAGCTCAGACTGTTGTGCCCACTCATTCGTCCGTGTAACCTCACTCTGACAATTAGGTTTTCTCTGTTTTCTTTGTGCTCACGTTGATCTCCAGGTAAAAATTTACCAAAATGACAGAACACCTCAGAGAAACTTTCACTTCTGTCATTTAAAAAAAAGCCCTAGGCGAATTGACCATATGGTGTCGCACTGTAATGAGGAATAAATAGACGACATAATCACCCTGATATTCGGTGTGGTGGCGCAAAACAACTACAGGGGCATGATCAAGCTCCATGGTAGTTGGGTCACAGGTGACACATGAAATCGAAAGAGCATTGATGACGGAACTCTTTTCAGTTTAGTATGTGCGTTATATTGTTACACTGTTAGATGGTTCTTTATTTCCCTCAGGCTATCTGAATTGTGGGCAGTTTCACCTGCGTGGATAAAGTCACTTCAGCAGACTGTAGAGTTGCTGACAAGAAGAGAGTAAGAGCATCATAGATCACATTGGTGTACTTGCCGATTCCCGTTAGTCATGGTCCCGCAATGGCATCTACATGGTGACTTGGAATAAAATTCACAAGGTGCGTATGTCGCATTCTTAGCTGTACAGGCTTGGTGTAAACCCCGAGTCAAACATACTTCATTTTTCGGTGTACATTAACCAGTTGCGTGCGCGTGATTTAACCTATATTTGCCGATCAATTGTTGAACTGGTGAAAAATGCACAGCTGGTTTGACACCTTGCTCCAAAGGAACGATGGCTGAGCTGCATTTTGATCACCAGGTTTGCTTAGGACAGAGGTGAATCTTAAAACAGCCAAATCATTACTTATGTTTTGATAACCTCCATTAAGTAAGCGTGGGTTTATAGCAACACACCACATTGCTGCTCTGATACACCCTGGACAGGACAAAGTGATACAGTTGTTGTTTTTGAACGGTTTCGTTGTTACTTTCCTCTTTTTTATTCTTTAATTTGGTTAGTACTATAATACTTAACGGTGACCAAAACACATTATGTTAACCCTGTATGTATGTTGCTGGTTAGCGTACTAAAAAGGCATCATGCTGATGAAACCATAACGTCTTACTGTGTAGATATCCGCTTGGGCGAATATAATCCTGAACCATACCGCTTAGAACAAGGCATTATGCAAACGATAACTTCTCCACAATGAACGTAGGCACTTTCTATGCAAAGAAATTGTCAGCACTGTTGTTCGCATTTCTGTAAGTGCTTCCAACTGAAACCAGTTTGGCCGCACTTTTATTGGCCTAAGACTGGTAAATCAGCGACGAATCAGTAGCACACCTTCAACGAAAAGACAGCAAGCACATTGAACCTAGGCAGTTTAAATCCATACGTGTTCGTCATTAGTTTAAAACAACGACAAGCATCAAAAGGCTAATGCGCTCACTGTTCTTTTGGGAAGATGGGCTTAAGAAACTCACGCTATGTTTACATTACAAAAGCTGTTTTCCGAATCTGTTCAAAGTTTTTTGCTCCATCTTTTGACTACGCTTCATCTGTTTTCTTCAGTTTTATGGAATGCATTAGTTCATTATCTTTCTTTTTAACTTATTTCTCGGCATTTGTAGCAAAAAAACACGATATTTACTGTCTAACGCAATATGTTCCCACGCCACGCATTCATTTGCGCTTGTGAGTCGGAATTCCAGTTCACAAAGCAACGCTGGTCTCTACTCACACGTCGTGTGCACTTCGTCTGGTTTGTGAGTGGCTCGCACTTTCGGTCGTGGGTATTTGACTCCCATTTTTTGTCCGTTAGTCCGATTTCATTGAGCGATGGCTTGTCCGGCCGCCTGTGTTGCCTGCAATCCACTCGCCGTGAGCTTTGACCATATCTTACCTTCGAGTTGAGATATTCCACCGATTGTTGAAATAATCGCGCCTCCGATTCGGCCACCCGCTACAATGTGGTTAACGCCAAGATTTGTTTCGTTCTCTGTTTGCAATGTGTCTGTCTTTTCAGCCCAAGTCTTGACTTCAAGTAACCTTTCGTCTTTTGTTTCTGACATGTATGGAGTTTACTTTGACTAGACATCATGGGTGACTTATGACGAAAAATACCTGCACTCATACGTTACGCCGTCAAATTCGGTAGAGTTGCACCATACACTTGGTGCGTGGGCGTGTTTATGGGCGAGTATGTACAACCAACCAGAAGTGTCATTAGGGTAACGTGTCCCTTGTTTCTACTCTTTGTTACAATTTAACACAACAGTGTACGTGTGTGTACTGAAATGTGACGAATAAATTAGAACAAAATTCAATGAACTTTTAAGTTTTCCAGCCAAACGCCTTGTGACGGTCTTTGCAGTGAATGAGCATTCGAACATCCATTCGCTGAATTTGAAGTGGACAAACATAGAAACCCATTGTGCACACGGACATAACAAATCAATACACTCGTCACGTGACGTTGCACTTAGCATCTACAACAAGGGAGGTAGGGGTGGTCAGACTCGGTATTCATTTGCATGAGCGTTGACCACCGGATTAGATGTTAGCAGACGTGATGAACCAAGAGTTTTTGTGCGTCTGTGCGGACTTTCGCTTGTATGTTGTTGGAGCAAGCGTGGAGGTGACGTTTGTTGGTGTTGCTCCCCAGTTTAGGAGAACCAAAGAGGAAACACACCCTTGAATTAATTAGTTAAGACCAACATTTGCACTTGACAGTAAATCACGTGATCTTTTGGATATACCCTCAACAATTCCTCAGCTTACACCTCAAATGTGGTACTCCGTTTGTTTGAACTGAACAACTCAAGATTTGAAGCTAAATGTTTGTACTTATAAACTGGAGAAGAAGATTCTTAACCATGTGGAGTTTACCGCAACTCATTCACTGAGAGGTTATTGCAAAGATGAGAAAAGATTATGACTACAGACGGGGAATGCTTAGAGTCACAAACGTTTGACGAAATGATCACAGCCGGATGCAAACGATTGCCAGTATAACCATGTGACAGCTGTTAACGTAATGCACTTCTTCCGCGAAAGGTCTAGATAAGTCACTCTTGTTGACTTTGTGTAATAGTATGTTGACAGGATTAAACAAGTGGAATTCCACGAATCTTACTACATTCCAGCCAGCGATGATCTTTCAAATCGGTAGGCTGTAAGACAAACCACCGGACTGCTCAACGCTCAAACTTACTGACCCAAGTATTCATAAGACAGTTATGTACATTATCACAGCTTCTGCGTGGTACACTTGTGGAGTAAGATTGTGCAGTCCTAGGAGGTGTGGAACAAAACATGTAACCGAGGAAGAAACTCCATCATACAACAGCTGAGTATCATCGTTCATTCGAACTGCAAGACAGTGGGAAAAGCAATGCACATTGAATTTTCAATTCCCGAAAGTTCGATTAAAAACTGTTCTGAGCAAAAGCACGTTGTGCATCCAGGATATATGATACTATTTTATATATGCAGTTTGTTTGTTCTATTTTTGAATTTGAACTGTAAGCAACATACTACTAATAGTTCAAACACTGGGTGTCCCTTATTCATGAAGAAGGTACGATTTCTTTTATCTCACCAGCCATATAATCAGTGCAAGCTTTTCAGACGCAACGGTTGGTTTGTGTCTCACTATATATCCCTGTGATGATAAGTTTATCAAAATCATCTAGTGGAAAACCTCAACGTCTACCTAAATGAGTTATTCTAAATTAGGTATGCTAATTACCCTCATGCTTGTATTCCAAATTCGAAATGCAGACGTGTACGGAAAAACTAAGTAGAAACGCAGTTAAATATCCATCTGGAAGGCTGCTTCGTACTGTGTCACGCCTTGGACTACAAACAACGGAGAATAACCTGTTAATTGGCTTTATATCCATTTGTTGTCATAGGGTATTCAAAATATATATGTAGGTAACACTGATAGAGTGAACACTTCTCAACACATTCAGTATTTGAAAAATGATAAATCAAACTGGCAATAGATGAGATGCAGGATTAACAATTTAACCATAAAATTGAATTAGATTGAAAGTAAATAATTTTATCCAGCACCGCTTAGCATGTGAGAAAGATAAAGTTAGGAGATAGGTTTCGAAATGCAAACTATCGTAACACAGAAAAAGTTATGTCCAAAACAAGCTATTCTTCTTGTAAACAAACAACTTTCGTCAGATGGCTGATGCATTCCCGACCGCAAAAATCAGTCAATGATGACTTTGATTTTGTCTTCAAAAAGTGCGATACATAGCATGATTCCAACTCCGGTTAGCAAGCCGAAACTTTGTAGAAATATCTGTCCCACTCGCGTTTGACCAGGACGTAATTCAGCTGTGCTCAATTCGGGAAGCTTTGAGTGTAAATAATAAGAACAAGAAATAAGACAACAAAGTGTAGGCATCATTTAGAATAAACATTTTTGAGAAAGTGTACTCAACAAACAAAAAATTATGGCTAATAGGATGGCATGGATGGTAAAAATCAGCTCACCATTGAAGATACTGCCACCTCAACGTTTTATTTGACGTCTAAATCAGTTTGTGGTAGGTTCTACAGTCATAACATAATGCATGACATGTGGACTGTAAATCACCTCGACATTCCCATAATCGTATCAAACGAAAGTGACTGTCTTTTATAAGTTGTGAGTGAGATCCGTGATTACTAAAATGCACTGGTTTAATCAAAACTATATGTTACCTGTACCATACAGGTTTCTAATGGGCACAGGTCTTGGGTCAGTTGTCTTAATTAGTTTGGACGACGAACAACAACCCTCTATTTTGCGATCACTTGATAAACGTTCTCGTATTAAAAAGACATCCGATCTCTTATAAAATCATGGAAAGGTCAGCGTGAATCTGGTCGAATCTAGAGTTCTGGTAGCCGTTACACTTTGTGGACTTATCGCAGCTCGGGAGGTTGTTATTACGGAAAAAAGGAATAGTGACGGTTGTATTACGTAACGGCTGCGAAACTTGGCCACTGAGAGCAGGAGATGTGAACTGTCTTAAGTACCTGAACGACATAAGTTTGCGTTTAATTATTAAGCCCTAATAGATAATCATTAGAGAGGTTATGATTAAATGGCTAGGCCATGACCTGATGACAACATGTAGTGGTCTGCTACACCGAGCACATTTTGCAGATGTCGCTGTTGATTACCGTTAGGTGTGAGATAGGAGAAGGTGGCTTAGCATACGGAAATGAAGTCATTCTTCAAGGAGTTAGCCACCGTATATATGGTTATTCTTGGTGGCTGGGGTCCTCGCGAGTTCTAGGGTGAAAAGGCGGTTAGTCGGACTCAATGGAGTGAACGCTGTCGTCGTTTGTTTGTCATCTGTGAATTAAGGGTAAATAACCACTTGTGGGGGTGGAAGCTTTCTTAGTGATGGCGTCTCACTTCCAGTTACAGTTCGGTTGTTTGCTTTCCAGATACTGGCTTATTGATGTTATACGTTTGCCTGTAGATGTTTGTGTTTTATAATACTTATGTACTTTCCGTTCCCTTTTGTACACCTATAAGTTTTTCTTCTCTCCATAATCGTACAGCAAGTTAGCATCAACCTATTGTTTCTTTTGTTGATGACGTTTTTGGTGAGAGCGACGATTTTGAAAATGATGGTGAACCAGATGAAGATGATGATGATGATTTACTTGTGCAGAAACAGTTCGTCTAAGGCACAGGGCTTTCATAGTCAATATACGGCTGATAAACCCGTGAGATAATTTGTTCCCGTCTCACTGACTCAGCCTGATTAACACTGACTACCGAAGACCGATCTCCTTTGGATTTCCAACCACAGTGAAGCAGTGGTAACTTTTCATCCAATCATTCTGTTTCTTCTCCACTTACTAATCAGTAACTTTCTGCTCGCCACTTAGTTTTATGTAATTGCATCAGCCAAAGAGAAGTTTTCCGAAAGGATCTGTTTGCCAAACTGTTCTCAATGATTTCCACGGGGACTTCCAAATGTCCTGGATGTTTGAATGAGTTTTGAGCTATTTTTAACTCCATATCCTATCATTGGAGACGAAACTCAAAATAGTATCTTCTTAACTGTACGAAGTTATTCAGCGTTTGTAAGCGTACTACAGAGATCGAATCGATTCTGCGAAGTGGCTGTCGGTAACTCTCGACAGGATGGGTAAACACGTTATAAATGGGGGTTGACCGTAGATCACATTCACTTAGAGACAATAAATGAGGACTGCTCTAATTGGACTAGCCCCCAGATCGTGAAGTCTTACATGCAACCAACTAGCATGTTTTTCGAAGTTAACCGTTATGCAAAAGTCACTTAGTATTATTATTATTATTACAGTATGCTGGCAGATGTGAAAGTCATCAAATTGTTTAGTTTAACGAACTGTTTTGTATGTTGTCCACTGTCCGCATGCCAGGCATCTAAACCAGATTACGTCCACGCCGTGGACCGTATAAGTTTGGCTGGCATGCTGGACAATTTCAGCTCGTGGACGGTCGTCAGTTTGCGGCCACTAACATAGAGATCTGATGTTCAACCCTCCCAAATATTGTCCTTGTTAGAGCTTCTTTCTCGTTTGGGCTGGATATAAATGGGGATTGAGATGCTCGAATAGATTAATGTGTCTTGAGCATTACTCGCTACAACGCTAGGGGAATCAATCGTGTATCACGTATATAGGTCTGGAAAAATGTGAACGTTTAATCAAATTATACAGTTCCTAGCATTTATGTGGGCTTCAACGTAACTTTCTGTGGATTGATTTATAATGGTCTGGTAACGAATCATTCAGCACCGGGTCCACACAAAATCGTTTTTAAACTTATAGCGTGCAAAAAAGAAAGTGTCGGAAAACAACCTAAAAGGCTATTTGTTTAATAACACTGCATTATTCTTGGGTTCACGGTCAGACAACCCCAATCTTGCTGGTAATGGAGCCTCCATATGTACAATCAAGTTCAAGTAAGTTTAGAAACAATGAAGTTAAGCGATCCACTCAAAATGATCTGTCATATCCTCAATGTCACCTTATGGCTTAGTGTGTGTGAGTGGTCGCGCAGTAAGTATGACACTAGCAAATTATACGACCAACTTCCTAACTTACCGTATGACAGGGACTGTAGCATACAGTCCGGTTGAACTGACTGTGATTCGCACTGCAAATCATGTGATCAAGCCCCATCTTTTGTTTCCGGCTTACAAGTGAGCTGAGACGAACTGAACACAACAATTATGTTTACAAGAACATGTGATGTTGCTCAAACTAATTTAACAACCAGTTACTTGTAAGTGTTTACAATAAATGTTTTCCAAATGACTGTTGTAGATATAGGGGGCTTTAGCTGATTAGCAGTTGAAACACAAAATACATCATTCCTTTTCGAACGTGAACTGTGTTTAATCGGCCACATTAAGAGGCGCCGGATTCCAGTTTTGTCTTTGTTTAAAGGACTGGATGGTCTACACCCTCGTCCGATCATGGTACATGTGTCGTGTTCACCCACCACTCTATCCTATTTCTGTAAGACATTGGCAAATTATCACGGCTTAGTATTCAGACGTACGTTCACACTAGTCCCAGTCAAGTTCTAGATGAGTCAAATCGAATCAAACAGAACAGTTCACCCAACCAGATAAATGTAATTAGTGGTAGATGGAATTCAAGTTTTATCCCATAATTTGTGTTTTTTGTATCCAGGAGCACTAAACGGAATAACAACTCTCTACCCTTTAAAGAGCGCACCGCACACACTAGTTAACAGTAGAAAGTTGTTGTTGACACCAGAAGAGATCTATCTGAATTTGTCTGCCCAATTTTCGAAAGACTAACCTTAGAGAATCCTCACTCTGTAAGTCTGATACTTCTGCCGTCTTCCACCCAGAAGTTGTTTCACTTCAAGTCAGATAAAGTGTAATTGGGTATTTCAAAGCGAACAGTCAGTGAGAGTACTTGAAGAGAATGGAGCTAACGTGGTTGGTCATAACCTCATGAAAAAGCAGTTGTTTGACCGTGCTCGAAGCTTGTACAAACTGTTAAACCTTCAAATTTATGCAATTGGAGTTTTTAAATCGGCCTCACTTCTCTCTTGAACATTCCGAAGGAGACTCTTGAAATGTTTCTGAAGGTTTGGGAGTTGTCTTGTGTTTTTCACATTCTTCGTTTCCTGAACAAGACAGTTTATTTTGTATGTTGAAACATTCTAGACCCTATTTATAAAGCGACGGGAAACCGGGCCAAATGAGAACGAATATTGTTATTTCCTAGACAGTTCTGGTATCACGACACGGTTGCCGAATTTGTGTAGTGTAATGAGTCGAGTGGCCAAGCTGGTCAGAGCTTTAGAAAATGTAGCTCAAGTCAAGTGAACTCTTGCAGCTTAAAGAATGACCATGAACACAATTGGAATATTCTATGCGGTCGTACAACGTTCGATATCGTATTGAAAACTGATGTAGCATTACATAAGGCCACTAAGTAGGGTAACAGTAGACAAATCAAGTACCGAGTTCCTAAACGCTGTTCTCTTGGACTTATTAAATTCCTGGACCAGTGACTGTGGGTTCCGTTCACCAATTGCACTCTTTGTCACCCCGTAGGTCAAGACTTCCAGTTGGAGGTTTCAGATTGGGTTCAGTAAATCAACCCCCTTCGTGATATAAACTACAAATAAACATCGGAACTAATGACTTTTCTCTTGGTCCAGAAAATACTGTAATCCCATGTGAAAATCATCAGCTGAACACAACACTCCATAAAGAGAAAAATGAGGAAAACTAACCATATCAACCAAGGCAATGTAGATAAAGGTACCAGCAGTGATGGCAAATATCCAATAGCTAGCTGAAGCTATATTTCCGACTGCAATTCCGACCAGCATGCCAAACAGAGAGAGAATGGACGAGACCACATTGAAAAACAATGCATCCTTGATACGCATTCCGGTTTTTAAAAGGACCGCAAAATCACCTGTATTAAAATGTAAGGGAAAAGAATTCACCTGTTCAGTGTACTACAAATTGGATTACCAGAATGAACTTCGTTTAACTTGAAGCATGTGTTGACGCGTGCAGTAAACGCAGTTTCATAAGGCGTCGAACTGTCGTTAGTTAGGACCCGAATGTCAATGGCTGTGTCTGGTAAGCAATAAAACTACTGTAATCCCCTAATTACTGGTGATGCTTTAAGGTAATGCGTCGTAACCAAGATGTTACTTCGGCCGTGTGCTTGACCACGATCCTGGGCTGGTATCAAGAAACTTGATCTCTACAGTAGGTTCACAAAATCTAGTCACAGTAAAAAGTAGTCTTAGCCTCGATCCGGTTTTTTCCATATTGTCAGTAAAACGTTAGTCCTTTGGTGTGCTGTTCCACCTAATGAATGTAAAAAGATCTGAAAACAACAGAAACGTGACTATCTCATCAAAACCAGATGTAAGAAATGTGATCGGATGCATATTGTGATGGACGACCAAATCGGAGTTGCGATTATTTCAACACTCAACGGACTATCTCGACGCAGTGGCAAGATATGACCGAAGTCCACTGTGGATAAATTGAGGACAAAACGAGCGACCGAAGGAGTCATTACTTAATGAAATCGGGTGGGTGGGGAAAAATGACAGCCAAAAAGACCGGTGACAGAAAGCGTCAACCAAGCGCACATAACCAAGCAGAAGTGCATACGACGTTAAAGTAGAAACCTCGCTACGTTGTGAACTGGAGTTGCGATTCAGTATGATACACCTTACCGTGGTTTTGTTCTTCTATGGACTACCCAGAAAATGACCAAAAAATGGAGAGTCGATCAAATGGTGGTTTATCTAACGCTATCAGCAGCTATTGACATGCACTCATGTGCGTTGATAGGCAATAATCTCCTATCACTTGTAAAAAGGTAAGTTAATATTCGGTTGGTCAATAAAGTCCGATTTATGTGTCATTGTATTATACTCTCATCCCCGAAGTTAATCAAACGGGTTCTTGATATAAACCAATAAGCTGATTCCAGTCTAATAGTTCTGACCTCCAAGTGCTCTGGGAACCAGTGTAAGGTGTCTTTTTCTCATCAATTTTTTTTCTGTTTTTCGATTTCAATTCAAAGCTACTACAACCCCCTATGTACATGGTCAGGTAAAAACGATCGTTTACAGCTTGTGTGAATAAAGCCAGCTACTGTGAAGGAAATAAAGTGATTGTAGGCGGTAACGGGAGTGATAAAAACCAAACGAGATTGATAAGAATTTTTCAAGTGTGCTTGTGTACTGCAACAAATTGCGCACTCCATCTCTTTTACGGTACATTGTTCAATGCACTCGTTGATAAGCAAACAGTCTAAATATACCCATTTCATGCTATAAAAGTACTACACCATGTGCTACATATGACACTAGCAAAAGCACTTACTGCCCAAAACGTGATTGCAAGCACAGTTCCGGTCGATCTCAAAAGACCTCAGGGCCTGGTTAACCAGAGTGATTATTTTGTAATATCCACCATGCATGTTAATCTCTGGTACGTGACCTTAAGACCTTTTTTTCGTATCATGTTATCAAATATACACACACTTTTCGGAAAGCCAAAACATTGCGTTGATGTACTCACATCTTTCAAGGTCATGGTGCAGAAAAAGTAATTTGAACTTACCCAGTTCATGTGGTAGTTCGTGACAAAATACGGCGACTGCGGTGCTCAACCCGCCGGAGATACTTTGTGCAAATGCTGCACCTACGAAACAAATGTGAAACAGAGTAATGGTATACCTTACAGCAATAACAGTTAACATTCCGATAAGAGTTTAACAACTGTCCAGTATAGTTAGAAGTAGTATCAAATTATTGACTACTCTCATCTAATCACAGTTGCAGCAGAACATTTCAGTGTTGATAACGAACAATGCTAGTTATTATTTTTGTTAGCACTACTAAGATAACTGCGATGAGACAAAAAAAGGGAACAAGGACAAAAAAAGAAAAGGAGAAGGATAAACTAGAAGTGACTTAGTGCTTCCATTCTCAAATTGTCTGTTTGTTTGGGTTTTAGAGATCACCATAGCGAACTTTTGATCTAAACGACAACTGTTGGTCCACTTCGTCGACGGTAATCTTTAGACCTACTGACTGTAACAAGCTCGAAGACCCCGGCTTCATCGATCGGCAAACACATCTTAGCGACCGGTCACCTAGTTGACCCTGTTAAATCGTTCAAGATATTGTTACATAATCGCAACCCGAAACTGTTAGCGATTAGTGAGACAATGCTAATCAAACAACATCGGCCAGTTTTGTGTGCACAGAAGGCGCTGACGCAATCAATCTCCTTGCCGTGGAGTTGATTGAACTATTAGTGCGTGAAAGGTCAGAACTGTGTGGTTGGTTCGTTCAGTTGTTGTTGCCATACGCAGTTTGTATAAAATTAGCAAGTTTTACGTTGGCGACTAATGAGAGTAAATCGAACTGTTAACATCTCGCCATATATGTATTCTCTCTGTTTTGACTAAATCTTTAGTTCAAAGATTTTTAACTGAAATGTTGGGCGTGCGCTCCGATTTGACGACCTAATAGGCACGGTCTCGTTCCATGCTGTAGGAATAAAAGAAGCCAGTCCGGAACTCAAAACCCTGCCAGATTTGTGCACGTTAACTGGAAATGTTACTTTGAGTTAGTGGAGCAATCAATCAGTGGCATAGCTTGTTCATCCTTTACAAAATTCGTAAGTGTATGGCGGGACAAAATCGAACATACAATTCACAATGTTGATCAGTGTACCTGAACCTTGAGTACACGTTTTAAATGTGATACGAACTTTGAGACCAGTAACCAGAATGTTTTTTGAGCGTCGCCAAACAGTAGTAAAACCACGTTTGTTTGTGAGAGTGCTGCCAACGTTCAAGTTGCTGACTGGTTTATTGATAATAAATATGGATGTGCACTGACGTTTGAAACAGAGTACAGCTATGTGATAGTAACTGGTGATCAGTGATAGTGTGATTCGGTAGTCATGAGGTCAATATTTCAATTCCTCTGAGAACGTTATAATTCGAGCTGCTCCGTTGTGCTTGCTACCCTACCTTTAATAGATTTAGTTGACGCACCAATATGAGCACAAAGTCAACTACTCAATATCTGAGCTTAACTTCTTCTTCAGTCACTGTTGTTCTCAGGCAAGGGGCCAGGCCGAGTAATTAGATTGAGCGATTGGTAAAACAATCATGAGTTAAAATTCAGAAGTGGACTACCGGCAGGCTGTGCGACCGAAGTACACAACCTACGCTAGTTAGATCACTTGTCGTTGGCTTACAATAAACAGTAACTGGAAAAATCGATTGGTCGCGAATATACCATCGTTTCTTCAGTCAATTGTAAATCAGGTAGATGATATCTAAATTTATTCAAAGTTGGCTGGGGATTAAGCTTACAGCCCGCTCGTCTAGCAGTTGTACACTTCCTCTTGCTGGTAGATACATAGAAAACAGTTTTAGACTACAGCAAAGACCGCTGGGTGTGCAGCATACACACATCTCAAAAGTGAGGTCATAGCTCACAGTGTTTTGTTGTGCAGCGATCGATTAAGCCGGCGGTGGGAATGATGAACTGAATACAGAAGTGCATGGAACTCGCATTGATCAAGAAAGTTTATGGAAAGTCGTGCGAACTCTCTGAGACAGATAATCAACACACGAAATCAAGGTGTGTGTTTAAGTTGCCTCTGAAAAGATGGTGTTTCTAAAAATTAGTGAGCACAACATAGGTCAAACTTTCGGTGAAGATGAAGGCTTCCGCACAGCATCGAATTCAAACAGATTGCACGCGGTGAGTACATCGAGCAAAGAGAGCATCGTCCTATGATCATGAGCAAATGCTTCGCGAAGAGTTAGCTGATATGGCCTACACTGAAGATCTATATGCGGTTCAATTGCCAACAGGGCACGGCGGACAACAGTGATCGACTTGCAATACAAACCGCTTTCTTAAACCAAATAGTCACTGGTGTCAAATAAGACAGGCACATCAATTCGAAGGTAAGATGTGTAAACCTAATAGTCACACATGTCTGGAGGAATAAATTTGAAAGTCTTCCGTTCGAACTGGTAATTGTAACGCCTAATGGAAACATCTACTGAGTGTATAGGGAGTTACTTGAACGGTCTGGATGTCTAACCGGACCATTCTTCCACGCATGATGAATGATGAGATTTACGCAAATGTTCTGTAGATGAATTTGTTGCTGACGGTAAATAGGCTCAGTCGACACATATTGCGAAAGGATCTCGTTACACTACACACCTAGAGTCCGGTCCGTTACTTCATGAAACTCGAACTCACTTCCCATCTTGTGCGTCTTCTACATTTAAACACGCTTCAGTATGCTTGTTACAACTTGGAATATTCGGTTGTTCGTCAATCCGATGTCAAAAGATAGGAATGATTTATCAATAGGCTGTCACCATTCTACGGACTAGCACAGCCTGTTTACTCGTTGAAATGAAAGTAACGGGAAAACGGGCGACGTAAAAGTCAGGGTTTGTACAACTTCCCATTTGGGAACAAAATATGTGGGTAAATTTCTCATGACGGATTATAATGAGCGAATTTGTAGTAGCTTAAAATCTGAGTATAAAACACTTATGAAGCACACAGGATTCTAAAATATTAGCCCCCAGATTTGCAAGCACTATTCCTTCCATAGTAGACAGTGTCCGGCCTGAGAAAATCGAACGAAGTCTGATTTCATATCAGTGTCAGTAGTTGAGCTCAGGAATAGCTCAAATACACTGGCAAAATCATCCTGAGTTTCCATATGTTCTGATAATCATTAAAAGCAGTTCTGTTAAAGAAGATCGCAGCTGACGTATTCTTGACAATGCCAACTGTTGTTCAGTGTACGATGAAGGACATCTGTTATACATATGACAAATCTTGATTGTTTCACCATACAAATATGCGTACTTTGGATCGGTCCTAATTACATTCCCTACTCTTCAGAAGGATCAGCTGTTGGCTGCATAGCATGCAATGTAGTAAATATGATTAAATAGCATTATTCTTAGCTTCGAAAAGAGAGTAGGAAAGTCTATGACATGATTTCTATCTATCATACTTGAATCCAACTGAAATTGTGGTTCTGCTTAGAACGTACAAGTAACCTTATTGTCTATGGCCACTGATGAGTAGAACTTGTACAAAGACTACCACTACATGGAGTACACCAGTCGGAAAAACCCAAAACTTGCCAATGGCCATTCCATCCGTGAAATTATGTAGTCCATCCCCGAGAATAACCATCCATGCTACGGAAGCCACGGATCCAGGGACCTGCAAGAAATGTTTCGTTTATTTGTTACCATTGTCGTTAGAGTTTTATGCAAAAGAATGGGGGGTTTGTAACTATCCCCCGGCAATTCAACTGTGATAGCCAAAACAAATGGATTGTTGTTAGTTTCTCCGGAAGTTCCTATCGGACGTTTATCACATTCCGCATTCAGGTTTAACAATTCATAGTTTCAACAATGTGTTCCAATCATACCCTGTAACAATGTTCTTCAAATGAAAATTCATCGAAAATAGTGGTTTTACGTTTCCTATTTCCAGAGTTTCTAGAATTTTGTCCGTATCCTGTCAAGGTATACATTTTTATTCCTTTCTCTGTTGCATGACACTCTTGATCATTTAAATCCACAGCTGGATAAAACAGATATATTTGGTTTGTCTACTGAAAAAGTAGAGGGAAAATTGCATGACAGGTTTTAGTTGTTCGCAACGTTTATACATCGGATACATTTTACAACTTCCACAGTGTGAACGACTTGTGCTTTGATTATGAAGTTGCCCATATGTTGAAGAGATCCTGTCCCTAACCAGGGACTATGGTTAATATAATAAAATTCAATTCAAAAGTCAGCGAAAGACTAACAGTCATAAGCTGGATAACACTCATTTTATTGCAGTTTGCACATTCAAACAGTCTTTCCATTCGCTCTACTCTGAAGATCATCCACATACTCGAGTTTCGTGCCTGTTGTTAATGTCACTCCGTGTTCACCGGGTGTTTAATTGTCTCATTTGCCTGTAAGAGAGGCATCTTGACTGCTGTGCCACTAACTTTACAATTGTCATGATTGAGTTAACACTTCTAAACATTACATCACAATTCCATCCTGCCTAATACTCGGTTCGCTTTATTGTCATGATGGGAGGTACAGTGAGAGTCATAGCAACTTCAATCAATAATCAATAAACAGGACTTCCAGCTCTGGTGATATCCTAATTTCACATATTGCCTTGAGTATTCTGTTGTTTAGTGAAGGACACTCAGGAATTTTGATTGCTATAAGTCGATAAATATCCTCCTTTGGTTGCAATCTTCGCATTTTGCTAGATTTTGAAAAGTGCACCATGAAAATCGCTAGTTTTGGATTCTGTTGACATAATGTAGCTAAAATGCGTCCAATAAAGCACAGTCTTTATTGTCCAACACGCTAGTTACCATGCCACACACACGCTTACGAGTTTGAATCACAATTCCAGTCCACAACACCCCCAGGTTTCCGCTCACACGTCGTGTGCACTTCTACCCGGTTTAGGTGTGTGATTTACGCCTTCTACCCGGGGGGTTTTCGCCCGCTAGTCCTCGTCCGTTGATCCGATTTCTTCGAGCGATGGCTTGTCCGGTCGTTCGTGTTGTCCTCCGTCTATCCACTGTGGGCTCTGACCGTACTCCACAGCCGTGTCGAGATATTCCTGAGAGTGTTGGAATAATCACGCCTACAATTTGGTCATCCATCCTACTTCGGCCACTACGTCCTGCCCGTTGATCCGATCCGGTCGAGCGATGACTTATCCGGTCGTACACGCCGTCATCCATCCGGTTTTTGAACGCACCTTTTCTGTGTTAGGGTATTCCGCCGAGAGTTGGGATGCTGACACTTCCTGACTGACAGTCCACCAAAATAAGTTGAATTGCGGGGCATTTCTCAGAGTTGATCGACGAAACCTTCTGCACCACTGCCTTGTGACAGTATTCACAACATTGCCGATGTATTGAACGTATATGCTATCAGTTACACTGATACTTGAGGCCCTATTAACATGACTTCAAAGGGTTTTCGCATACACGTTAATACTTCCAGTTACGCGATCAAGTGCCGCCAACCGATACCCTTCGAAACGTCAGGTGTATTATAATCTCTCTTCGGCTACTGACTGCAACCACGCTAACACTTAAAGATTATTTGTTTGTATTTCCATGTAAAATTATCATCAGAAGCCGGATTCAAACTCACCGTCACGTATTTCAGGCGTGTATTTATTTGATACTAACTGATGTGGTACTGAAGTGGTACAACATCTGTGGTGTCTCTGTACTGTGTATAACATATGTTAGGCGTTTCGATAAGTCTCATCGTCAGTTGGGGCTGGTTTAAAATAAGATTCCGACTAGGCGGTTAAATAACACTAGGGTCATAATGTACTTTCGGTTGGGTGTACACTTATGTGCTCACACAGACCCGAGCGCTCAAGTTGCAGAATTACAGAGGGGTTGATGCCACCACGTACATAACAACTTCTGCGTTCACTCTATGTAGTCTTGGAAAATATTCACAACCAATAGCTCTGGTTTGAACATGGAAGCTGCGCTGCACTAGTGAGGGTATTTTAAAGTAGTACCCGTTATTCTGGCGAATAGTTACGTAGGCTATCGTTGTGGTTTATTGAGTCTCTCGGCTACTAATATTTACCAATTAATCTGTAAGCCCCACCAGAACACTTATGTCCTCAGTTAAAAATGTTGAGCGCATAATTCTAAAACTATTGGCTTTTAACTTTCTATAACACGATATCGCTACACATTAACTGTGTTCATGTGAACACGCACCACTCTTAACCTACTTAGAAAATCAAAAATGTTGAGAAATCAATCACGTTACAACCCAGGGGGGGGCAGTTTGAACCTTGAAGTAATCTGTCTGCGAACATATGCATGTATTTTGTCCAACATTTGTTGACAATGTAGGAGAAGACTGTTCCCCAGCAATCTCGAGTTAGTAGTAGAGAAACATACATTGAAATTATTAGAGACAAATCAGATACACTCTATTTTGGTTTAAACTCGAATATGACGTGTTGGTCGTGAAGATACCCGCTTTGGAAAACGACCGCTATAACCTTCAAAACCGAGGGCAAATTTCACCTACCTCGTGTGAATGATCGTGTCCGTGTTCTTTCTTGTCTTCCAAGTGCTCGTGACCGTCTGCTTTCTTGTCCTTTAAGGGAGAAATGAACAGACAACATAGTTATCTGGTGAATCTTCCAGTCATTCTCTGCTTAGTTGCTTTGCCTTGTACTGCTTGGAATACAAGTGTATCCATCAATTCGCACCATTATTCCACGTTTTCTGGAGTAGCTGTTACCTAGAAGCTTTAAAATCGCGTATATAAGGAAATCCTGTCTGAGCTATCAATATGCCACATACTTTATTGGGTTACATGTGCCAGAGGGTTGGATGGGTAATTGAGTTCATTGTGAAATGTCTTATCTCCTGGTGTGGCTCTGTAGTTGATCTGCTAAAACATTTGTTATGAGTGAACATGTTATTTCTGTCGCTGGTTCGAATTAAGCCGAACCACACATTGTTCGCAATTAGATATGTTTTAAAGACCTGGGTTTTCCCCGAACCGCTGACCATTGCTTAACGCGGAGAATAACTACTGGTGAGTAATCGGGGGTTTGGTGAAATTCAAGATGTACATCACTCGAATTCGATCACAGACTCCGACTCTAGTGTTTTCTTTAAGGAAAAGGCTGCCTGAAAAGTCTAAATGCGAAGGCTTTAATCAAATGCAAGTGTTGTTCAGTTTGTAGAAGATAATGTTCGTGAATAGAAGTATGTGGTTTGTTGTTATTTGAGTTCGCTTTGTTAAACTAATGAATTTTCCACCACGTGAAGCCTTCACAGTAACTAAGATCAATAAGGCCGAGAGTTCATTCACTTGCTCATGACTTTCACTGTTAAGTATCACCATGGCTTATTTCTCATTTTGCCTCCTCAAATGTAGGCAACCATGTCTAAGTTCAGACATTCACGATTCTAGCCAAACACCTAGTGAGCAATTAATCCAAGGTACGTCAATCAGGTTAGAGAAAGAGAGGGAAAAAACGGCTACACCCACCTTGCTGATCAGATGCATACGATCCTATTCACCGCTTATTACGGGAAAGTTGTGGGTTATATTATCCTAAAGGACTTTTCTGCACACTTTATCCAGGCATGCATTCAGTCACCTTGATCATCATTGATCAGTCATTAATCAGCCTTAGTTAATTCTCAGCCAAACCTCCTAAAGCCCATGCAACGAGTGAATGTACGACAACATTAGGCTTTTTGCTATTCGGTTTGTTTGCTACTGAAATCAAAATCTTGAGGTCCCATTGTTATCTTAGTTTGTGTGACATTTTATGTTTCCTCTTGCTGAACATGTTACCGTAGTATCTGGGCGTATAAAACAAAATGTTGAAATGGCGGAAAACAAAGATTGCTACAATGTCCACAGTCCTTCGCGGATGTTTACATGCTACAAAATGGATTGTTCATCCAAAATTTTTAGTGGGCACGAACCCAAAAAGTATTGTTTGACCCCCAATCGGTTATTGCGTGAAAAAGTAGATTCAAATATCTCTTCATATTTCGGTAATTGTTTAATCGAACATCAGCTGGTGATGGGTACATTGCAGTACTTACTCGAGGAAATTATTATTATCAATGATGGTAGCAGTACTGCTGTTCTGATAACGACATTTTACTATTCAAACGGCATTAAGTAGGAAAAAGAAGGGAAAATCAGCTTTTCTTTTTTTCATGTAGAGTTATGTCTGAGAAGTTTGTTGCTATACAATCAAAAGAACCATAATAGTATTGCACTCACTGTAGACAAAGCTTAACAAACCAGAAAATGTCATGCTTAATAATACGAGGATAAGAATGTTGCGGGAAATTAAGTCGAGCGAATTCGGAATAAAGTTGAAAATCCGTACAATTTGGTTTAGACAAGAGCATAGTTCACATTGATATCATCCTCTAGTAACACTATGGGAAAACATATCGCAATCAGAATGATTTAATAAAGAAAAGAAATGTGATTAATCGGTCAGGTCTGATCACATCTGTATCATTAGCATTAGCCGTTTATTGTAGCCTGACTGTAGAAAAAGGTCAACCACGATTCACTAGCATATGAATTGAGCATTCGATTTTAACTACTGATCAGTAGTATTAAAATAATATTATAAATTGCACGAATATTACAACGCATCTCAGAAATGGTCGTTCAAGCCGAAACACTTCTTTGTGGTAGGAAACTTGGGTATATGGGTATCCGGGTGTAGGTACTTTACGTTCTGTCATATATGACGATGTTCTGGAATGTATCCTTGTAAATCATTAAACATGGATATAAGAACGCTGTAAGCATAACGATGAATACAACTGAACATCAGTGCTGACCGTCACCAGAATTTTCCTGAAGAATTCAGTCGGGTTTTGCGTTTTTAAAACTAAATGGGTCACTTACTGGAGACAATGACTCTTTTTTGTCATCGTCGTCAGGGTCTACGACGACCACCACTTTCGGAACGGACAGTGTGACAGCGGAAGTTATATTGGCCTTGCTTGATGTAACGTTCGAATCCACATGTTTCGCTGTTTCATCACGTGGCGGTTTCTTGTGGACCACCAAGTGAGTCTCTTCGTCATCTTCTATCTCCGATTGTTTCTCGTCCTCCTGCGCATCCTCCTCCGCGTAACGGTACAAAATGTCGATCGACCGCATAGCTAAGTAGATCAAAGTAGGTGATAAATAATTGAATAATTCATTTTATTTTATCATGTAACTTATTTTTTTATAGTGTTACAGTATAACATTAACGTTCCCTATGTTTTCCTCATATATCAATAAGTAAAGCTTGAAAACTACACAACAAAGACTACCGTGTCAGAGTAGGGAAATCTTCAAGTGAATAGTGTGATTTAGTGAACCGTTCGGATCTCATTCGAATGATTTGTTATTTCATATGAGGCGTCTTCAGCTGATAGAAGAGTTAGTCAAAACATTGCTCGCACTCATTACCAGACGGTCTTGACGGAAAAAGTAGACCTTAGATCGGACCATGAGAGTTGAGTGACGTTCAACTCTGCGGTGTCCTCGAGTGCGCCGGCTTGGTTTTGTATGACATAATCCAAAGCAAGTAAACACCGCTTGTATAACAGTTTTATTCAGTGAAAGATCTAAAATAATCTTCGATGAGGCCATTTTTCTAGGCTGCTTATCAGGAAGCCGTAATTCGGTATAAGCAAATAAGCATCGACCATAGACGGGTGCAGAGAGATGTTGTCCACGGGTCGAATGGCGCAGTAAGATACTCTATACGGAGTCCGATAGACACGACTCATTGTTTTGAAACCTGTCTCGCTTTGGCTAAACAATGCATTCAACTCAGTAAATAGTCTAACAGTAAATAGTCTAAATAGTCTATCCTCCCTACATCACTGTTGTCATAACTGATAAGATCGCCGCACACGCCCCATGAGGTGTGTTATCGAATAGCAATGTGGATCTCGAGGTCGTCTTGGACAGTAAGTGTCTTCTCTCGATTAAGTGTTCACACCTGATGTTTGTGAGACAGGAGGGGAATAGGCACATGAATATGGTAGGCCACTAGTAAAAAAGGAGATCTAGTAAAAATTCGATTGTGCTTAGTATCCTTATCAACAATATAAAGAATTTTTTAACAAGCCAATTCAAGGTTGAGTTCAGGTTGCAACTGGAACAGCCGAACATATTTTAGCAAAAAGGTTACCAATAAAACACAGTCCTTATTGTCCAACACGCTAGTTATAGTGCTACGTGAGCGCTCGCGTTTTCGAAACACAATTCCGCTCTAACGTCATGTGCACTTCTACCCGGTTTAGGTGTGTGATCGGCGCCTTCTATCCGGGGGCTTTCCGCCAGCTATTCCTCGTCCGTTGATCCGATTTCGTTGAGCAATGGCTTGTCCGGTTGCTCGTGTTGTCCTCCGTCTACTCACTGTGGGGTTTGACCACATTCCACGGCCGTGTCGAGATATTCCGATGAGTGTTGGAATAATCGCGCCTTCTGTCAGGTCGTCTATTCTATTTTGGCTGCCATGTCGATCCTATCGAGCAATGACTCATCCGGCCGCCCTTATTGTCCGCCATCCGATCGTTGAGGGTTTGTAGCCGTGCCTCCACCCTCGTTGAGGTATTCCGCCGAGTGTCGAAATACGGGCACCTCCGGCCTGACAATCCACCACAATATCTCTATTTATCTTTGTTAATAGTCGGACCAATAACTTTACAGCCGATGCGTGCATATGACACTGCCAGTCAGTGGTAATTTCCAATCTGTGTGATACTGATGTTACTCTATGGTGGTCACAGTCTGATCGCTGTATTCTTCTCAATAAGAGCAATAGCAGTGTAACTGTGAGTCCGATTACAGGGCTACTTATATAGCAGATTCTGAGTAGTAGAGAATTCTGCATAATTTATCCGATTCCATTAGTAACTATTCTAAATTTTAGAGTTCCGCTCTCAGATATTTTCGATATTCTCTGAAGTAATGTTCGAGACAAGCTGCCCAAATCTGTTGATTAAACCCCGACGCTATAATGACGCGGGAGGTTGCACTCCGGTAGAGGACGAAAATTGTCAGAGCCTGTAAATTTATCACAAATCCGAGAGTAAAACTAACAAAAGTTTCGTTAGTCAACAAATTTTTAGTCACACAGTTGACGAAGTGGAATGTGGAGGAAACCAACAAAACGAAGTTGAGTAATAACTAGCCGGTCTAGGCAATTAACACGAACAATTAGACGGTACCTGCCATGGTGAGTGTTTCCAACAGGCTAATGTGAGACAGTTCCATATGATAGATGAGGCTAATGTGAGACACAGTTCCATATGATAGATGAGGGAAAGTGGTAGGAGAGGCAAACCTGTTGTTGATGGCTACCATCTTCGAATTTTACATACACCTTTAGATAAAAATTAGAGAAGATACCGTCCAGTGTTCATCTCTCATCTGTACCTGTCTCACTGTTGGACATAATAATTATTCAGGATTTTTCAACGTTGCCCAAGATGGTCTGAACTTGTGATGAAGATAGACATATTTGTTGCCATCGACTTTGTGTATGTTTACATGGGTACACTCGCTTCTGGGTATCGATTGATGAGGTGATATTTACTGCGTAACACTCGTTTTCTGAATGATTTAGTTGCATATTAAGTTGCTATAACCGTCAATTACCAATCCGACTATACACCTTGGTCCGATCCATGCGAACGGCTAGTCAACTAAACCACCAGTTCCACTCCCTCTAGAAAACATCAGAAATTTCAAGTGTCACACACTGTTGGACGAAAGATGAACAATGCGCTCAACATGAATTCACCCGTAAAGGGATAGCGTTTTCGTTGTAAGCTGACGTAAACTTCTGTGAAGGGCCATATAGGCCAGTCAGAGCACTATAATTCTCGAATCCCCGGTCATCCTAGACAGGCATTATTAGCCGAAAAGACTTCCGTAGCAACCGCTTGTGGATAAAACCATTGACAGTGCGATCCAGAAAAGCCAACTACCTCCCTCGTGTGCAGTCGGATTATCAGCCACACCTTCTACCAATATAGTTAAGAATAGGGTCGAAGTCCAAAAATGACTTATGGACGGAGTCATATCATTTGCAGAGAATGGTTGCATGGTTTATCTGGAGGCAGGAATGGTCTCAAGAAGAAAGGTATCAAATGAAACAGTGACACACATACAACACGTATGTGGAAGTAGCAGTGGTTTGTGAATGATAATTAATTTCAAACACAACACTATGTTTGAGACATTGTCTGGATTAAATCTGTTTTTCAGTGATCTTTAAACGACATAATTATAAGCTAGCATAATCAAACTCTAGATGAAGACCATAGTTCGATACCCCATGACCCCGTTTGAAGGTAACATGTCACTCGAGGATTCGCGATGGAGGGTTACGTTAACAGACCAGTAATATCTCTCCAAAAAAGAGTGAAACCAAGATCTGAGTGTGGGCCGTCCTGAATTATTGCATAGGATACTCTGCAATACTTGGGTATGAACATTATCAAGTGCTAAACATACATACTTGAACTGGAACACTCAATGAAGGGTACCAGCCGAACGTTGAACGTTTCTACAAGTATGCTCACAGAAAACGCTTTTCCTTAGTGTGTCGACAGAACCTTAAAAAACCAAAACTCCCTTTCTAGTAGTTCACAAGGGTGAAACAATCTTTTGTAAAACATTACTCATAACGAGTAGATGATTTTCCTAAAAATTGAATTTCGTTCCGCATTTCATTTACCCACCTTTACTACTTAGGCCAGTAGTCAGAATGTCCTCATTCACAAGAGACATTGCGCGCGAGGCCCGACGACACGTGGTAGGGTCCAGCTGGGATAACCTTCGTTTTTGCCTTGGTACCATCAAACTACCAGGCGTAAGGGATGGCCTGAATCCGCTCAAACGTCGGACATCAGTGGAACGGCGAGGATTTCGCATGGCACGCTGTCGGTCCTCCTGAAGTTTACGAAGAATTGAATGAAAATAATTAGATAAGTGTAACTACGATGATGTTATATGTTACCAACCCATCATGTGGAAGATTCTGTGATGAGCACTTGAGGTCACTGATGAGTCTTAGTTCGTGCGGCTTGAGTTTGGTCATGTTTCAGTTATCATCGCGTTACTGAAAATGAGGTATATGCGTGTTCTGTAACCATCTCATGTGTCTATACGTTTCCTTGCTTCTAAATGACTAACATGCAATCTCCAACATGTTCGACGGCTACCTCACTAACCGACTGGGATAAAATACACTGGGAACAACCGTAAAGAGTTACCATTAATACAACTAACAGAAATGACCTACACTACCTGAAACAGACCTCCGGACCACAGACTGCATCGAGTCTTCACAGCCTGGACCACGAACAATCCTACTATCAATCACGTTAAGCCATGCAACAGTGCAACGGAGTACTGAATTTCCCAGGGAACGTTGCTCCTTGTCATTGGAATTGGCCGAACATCTATTTTTGTCTAGTCCCGTCGCTTAGATAAATACGTTCGGGAAAGTTAGTCATGTGAAAAGTTAGAAGTTTACGGGATCAAATGAATCACTGACCTCCTCAAGTCTTTTCTCAGCTCGATATTCGGAAACAAATCCCAGCGTTTTTTCGGCCATGAAGAAAAAATATACTCCACCAAGTGCAACCAGTCCCTTGTAGACCGCGAGGCGTTCTCTGTTCACTTCGTCCTCTGCAGGTGCCCCGTGGCTGTGACCTTCTCCGGCCGAGATGGCCTGCAAATGTTAACACCAGATAAGTCAACAATACATTGGATGATCAAGAAAATGGACTCTAGTAGTTAGTTCTATCAGCCTTGTCAGACAAGAAACATCACGATGAACGTTATGTTTTCAGTTTTTATAGCACATTGGGCTCCCGAGTACATATATAGGCAACGTATGCTATCATGAAACTGGGTTTAAAATCACGGAGATTTATCAAAACTGTGGCTGTTTGTTTTATTCTTTAGTACAGGCATACTTGGTATGATTGTTGTACAAATGATCTCATGTTTTCTAACTTAACTACCACAGTTCAACTCCAGAATGTCATCTTGTCTGTAATATACCCAAGATATAAACCATCCGAAAGTTATAGATCTAATTTAATGATAATTTCTATGGAGTTCAGAATGAAACGGAACGAGTAAGCAAATGAATTGAACTTCATGCACCTGGAATAGCAGGTGCGCTTATGCCATAAAACTCCATATTTGCAATCGTAAAACAGTTGGAAGTGTAACGTGTATTATCGGCACAGTAACATACGTAATGTGATTTCACGATCAAACACGTTCACTAAGACATCTGACCAGTTCGCGCTCAAAAAGTGATTCCTAGTCTTTACATTCTGCTTCCAATTTGAAGAACAGTCCAAGATAATTGTGTGATTATTATTTTGTTGATCGACGATCGTTTAGCCAATGAATAGTGGCTACAGAAGAAGTTACAAGATCACTAGTGGCTATTATAATAAAAGGAACAGAGTTTCAATATTGACATGAAAGAAGATTGTAGTTCTTCGTTTAGTACATGGAATAATTCGGTGATTATCACTCCCATTATTGGCCACACCAGTACACATTCTAGACTACTAAAAAAAGAGGTGTTGTCGAAATACAACAGGGTTATTCCGAGTGAAGATTTGAAAGCATGGTCCGACTCGTAGATTGCCTGTGTCTCAAAGACCAATCTCTCAAGACAATTACTATATATATTACCGCCTCATCAAAGCTCTAAGCAGAATAGTTATCAATAATATCGACTGAGGTATTCCAGGGAAATTTTTGTCGTAGGTGGAAAAGCACTGTAAAGCTCATCAATGGTGCCATGAATTGTCCTAATGTATGTTCACTCGTCTTGTGTCACCAAGCGAAATACTTTGTGTCAATCGTTGCTACCGTGCCACCGTTGCCTAGCAGACTGCCAGATTACTATGTAACATTTGATCGTGTTGACCATTCCGTAAATGTTTACCCGAAGCTATCTGTATTCGGCTGTCCGGAAATTTTAGGACGGACACCTGTTCATGTCAATTACGATCGTGTCAATAAGGCGTACAATGTTAATCTAAAAGAATGACACAGGTGTCGAATTAGTAACAATTACATACGTACCGAAGCCTGCAAGCTTGAGGCGATACGGGATACACGGCTTTTTGCGTGGTACACCTCACCAAAAGAGGAGGTTCCGCTTGACTTGTGACGATATAATGTGTACAACTGATGTGGTGTATTTTTTCGTATATTGTCACTTGGATCAAGCAATAAATAACTTCCTTAACAAAACTTGTTACTCTTAGTCCCATTTTACTGTATTTTGGACACAAACGAATATTCATGATGACACGATGAAATATTGAATACCATTGATTGATGGTCTTCCGCTAATTGATAAGTTACGGCTTCAGATTACGCCGTCTGATTAAGGAAAGCCGTAATCTTGAATAAGCGGTTTGTACATATGACTTCACATTGATCTGCTATTCGGGTCATCAAAACCCTATGCCCTACTAACCGTTGTCAATTTCTTGAGTTTTTGAATGCCTCGTGTGCGAAACAGCCCTAAATAGAATTGAATGCCGACGTTCATGCCACTGTAAGTACTGCTACTAACTCTAAACGACTCGGAGGAACGATGTTTTCGCAATATCACATAATCATCTCTTTACCTGTATGTGTCGCTCCGATTTGGTTCGGGTTAGCGACTCACGTTTATATCCGTCACTCGATTCAACTGTACAACCGAGATATGAGGTTCTTGTGTGTACTAGCTTGATTCTTGTCAGAAACTAAACGTAGCTCATTTGACTTTTGTTTGAGTTATCTGCCTTAATTACAAAATCTAACTTTTTCAACCGCAAAACCGCACCATCCATACTGTCTTGAGTTCAAAATGATCCCTCGGTAGTCCATATGTGATCGGCATAACCAGGTTATGGCGTTCATTTGCACGTTCCTGATAAGCCGGTTCATCTTTACATGTAGTCGGAATCATTCTGGAATTACCTTGTACACCACGACCAAAGTATGTGGATATTCAATTGTTGAAGTTCGATTTCTTCCAAAACGGTTTTTAAACGATCAGATTACATTCCTTAAACGCCATCTTTGAAGATGTTTGGAAACTTTGTGTTAGCTAAGGCATCCTACAACTTTTTGTACAGTTCACTAACGGAATTGGTTAGAACGAACATTTTATACGACAGTTTTCGGCATTTTAAAAAAGGATATCCGAGTCAATCAGCAACCAATTGCAGCGCGTGACTTGGCCGTGTTCGAAATGGAAGACGGAAGTAGGATCACAGTTGTAACGTTACCGTAACGTCTAACAGAGCTTTCTGATAGAAAGGTAGTTTAACAGAAGATGTACGGCTAGACCTCGTTCTTTTGAAGTTGTCCAGTCTGTACCAGCCAAGGGCTATCGTGAGATAATAACTGCGCTGATTCCCGGCTGAATTTGAAGAAGTCGAAGGACAGCGCATTATGAGGTCCAACTCGTCTCAGGTATCTGGATATGGCAGGTCAATCAGAACAGCCAAACTGCGAAATAAGCAGTCTGTTCGGAAAACTAGGGAGCGGTTGGACGAACTATTGAACAACACTAGGAGCCAAGATGTGTGTCGGAAACGCAGAAAGCTAAGGCTCAACAGAGGTGATCGAACGTTGCCAACAATTCGCCTACCTAGCCATTGAAATACAGCTATAATCACAATCCAGGTTAATCTCCACTCATTCGCCTACGACCAAGACTTTCGAAATGAATGCTTAAGAGAGCATATCATTTAACGAAGCAGGCGAGGCGAGTCGTTCTAATATTGTTTGATCCAGGGTTAAACGTGTTATACTGTTCGAGTTTAGCCAGATCTGCAGGTAACCTCGAAGGTCAGCTGTTTGTAGTGAAGGTGGAGTATTTCGGTTCGCATTATCTCAGGGAGATCCACTGTCGAAAGAATGATTTTGTATTGCTCCAACTGACTTATCGCACTGCAGCTATATGATCAAATATCCTTGCGTTTCTACCTCACGTAAACTGTAGTTTCTCGTTTGCTTGTTGACCCTCCATATCCTGATTCGTTCTAACATCAAGACCGCCATATTTGACCTGTGTGTCTATTTCGTTCTCTCTTCTTGTTGCTTTCTGTGTCAATTATTTAGCATCCGTATTCAAAATGTCTGTAGTTTGGTCTTATCTCAACTTGGATGAGCGTTTCGATGCTCATGTTTTTGCCTTCTGGGGTTGGCAATCAAGCAACTTGATCAAGTTCTCACTGATAGCAAAAACTGTCCAATAGTCAAAATGTGACATTTCTGAGCTTCCCGTTTTACCTCGTAACACAGCTTGTAAGGCGCCTGGAATTTTTGGGTAGACCTTTTCTGTCACTGGTTCAGATTTGGTTGAAGCCTAAAGTTTTCACAACTAGATCGCTCTAGGACCACCAGACAACAGTCATCTAACCTGATAGAAACAATCAGTGGCACTTACCTGTCTTGAGAGGAAATGAGAAACATATTTACAATAAAAAGGTTTCACAGTACAGCAACAGATGCATGCTCCTGCTTCAAGTGAATATCTCTTTTGTCTATGATTCGATTAAAGACGTGAAGGCATCAACTTGAGGCAACGATTTAATCGACACACAACCTCACTTTAAAGTGGGGTTCGGGGAAATCTATAGGGGATTGGAGGATTCTCACAATTTCCATAAGTACATGACCTCTGATTGTGAGACCTGCGTCACCCTCGGATAAGGTAATATTTTTGTCTGAAAAACTACCAGATTGTCTTGTGTGATTTGTGCACATACGCCATATTTCAAAGGTGCCCTCTATCGTATCAGAGCGCACAACGTTTTGTTTAGAACCGAACCAAAAGAATGCAGTGCAGCACATCGGAAGAGATATTGCCGGATACTTACAAGATCTAAGGAACGGTGACTTAACTGATTCAATGCCTACCGTAAATTAGCTCTCAGAGAAGAGCAGATATCGCGCATATACGGTCTCCTGGAAATACACAAACGCGACATTTATCTGAAATTATTACAATCAGTGACAAATCCTCTTTACCATAGTCTACCGAAATGGCTGGTAAACGTTCTTGAGACGGTGAGGATCCATGTACGTGAATCCCCTCAAGTACACACTTGAATTTGCTGATAGCGTACGCAATATAAACTTTATTGACAGAAGGATGACGTTATCGATGTTCGATCTGTATTCAAGACTGTGTCCTTGACTGAAGTGATTGACATTATTTACAATTGTGTGACGATGAACCATCAGAATTATGATCCACCTGTGTTAAATTCATGCCACCACCAGGTGGATGGCGTGGCCCTTGGTTGTCCTCATATGGACCGTATTAACAGAGATTATTATGACATTTTTTTGTAAACACAATGTTGTCACTTCAAAATATTTTCACAAACGATACGTGGATGACATACTTGTAACATGTTAATCGTGTGGTCAACTAGGAACCACATGCACACTTCCTAAAAGTCTGCACCGTAACATCCAATTTACCACTGATTTCGAGCATAAGCATACACTATCTTTTATGGATTTCTGACTCACCAGAAATTAAAATGGATCCCTTGCTCGAATCATTTTCCTGGAGAAGACGTGTACTGGTCAGTTGCAGCATTTTGAAGCACTGTGTCAATCGCCTTCAAATGTGAGGTCGTGTGAACCATGTGTTATAGTGATCGTAAAAGCAATTCAGGTGCGCTTATTTTCGAGCAGCTGGGATTTATCTAGTAGCAGCTTATCTGTATTGGGTATACCACGTGTATTATCCATACGAAATGTAAGCCAGTGAACTTGTGATTGGCCCTGGCAACAGTATCACGAAAACTCACATTCATACGTCTGCCTCGTAAGAGGTACAATCTTGTGTAGTGAAGATGAGCGATCGCATTATATTACTCACGTTATTACTCAGTAGTCCGACAGAAGCATGTATTTGAATATTGAAGTAACCAGGGCAAAATACAAGAAACATCAGGGTGCACTCTCGCGCGAAATAGTTTTCTCTCCATACATGAACTGGGCACTGACAACCGTAACGTCATTATATCAATGTTATATTCAAACTAGTGTGTCTGTCTGTGGTCGTGTTGAAGCGTATATCCTATGTATTGAATTTCCTGATCAACATCATTTACACCATCCGCATTCTTGTTCACAACACATGCACTCTTCAAGAAGCGAATAACAGTAGCACTACTAAGTCACACCAAGCAAGTTCATTGTGCTGCGCCGAAAAGCTTGCATATATTTAAACTTCCTAAACGGATTTGGTGCCACACTCGCTAAGTCAAACATTATTTTTGAATTAACGTATATATCTGTGATTTGCAATAAGTTGCCTCACACTGATGACACTCATCGTTCGGACTTCAGAGCGCCTTCTCAAACGACTTTCAAATGCTAAGAGTGGAACATCAAAAGCGCAATTATAAAGTATTTACAGGAAACTGACCACCGAGTAGATCCTGTCAAAGCGTTCCGCGTTATCTGTCAGATAATTGTAGCGGAAAGTATAACCTTTACTGTTCATCTCGCTGGTTGCAATACTACGCGTGCACTCACGTTTATGAATCAGAATTCCGGCCCACAACACTTCCGGTTTCCGCTCACATGACGTATGCACTTCTACCCGGCCAATGTGTGGGATCGACGCCTTCTGTTGGAGGGGGGGAAGTATCCGTCTGCCATTCCTTATCCGTTGGTCCCATGTCGGTGAACGATGGCTCGCCCGGTCACTCATATTGACTGTAATCTATCCACTGTAGGCTTTGACCGTATTCTACGACCGTGTCGAGATATTTCTGTGAGCGTTGGGATAATCGCGCCCTCGATATGGTCATCCATCCCATTTTGCCTGCCATGTCACGTACGTTGAACCGATTCAGTTGAGCAATGATTCATCCGGTCGCCCATTCTGTCATCGATCCGTTCGCTACGAACTTTTGGAAGTACCTTCCCCTCGCGTTGGGGTATTGCACCGAGTGTTGCAATACTCGCAGCTCCCGTTTGATAATCCACCACACAATGAACGAACATGCATTAACCTTTTCCGAAGCGCTTGCAGTACATCTTATGAAATCACCACAGTGTTCAGAAACAGTCGCAAATGGAAATATCGATAACTTGACAAGATATTATGTATTTCTTCATCGTCACTCTTCGCGTCCATTTTATACTTTCCGTTCCAGGCCAATCGGGCAGCGTATAGTAACTGTGTGTATTTTACCATGTCACCATATAATGAAACTACGAACAAATGGTTGAATAAAGTCCACGGATTGTAACTGACTACAATGTGAGTAATACCATGTTGTGCAGTATACAGAATACATCACAAAATCTATTATCCCAATATTTCTTTTCACCTAACTAATGTTTGTTGATCGTGGACAGGGTAAGCAGATAATAGCCCTTTTGGATAATGCAGAAAGAAAAAGGGCAAGATAAAGGAGACTTCGTGAACGCTTCCCTAAATTACGCGCTACTCTATTAAAGACTGTCCTACCTTTTGAAGCAACCACCTGGACTCGGACCATGCTGTTGTGCGTGCCCGTTTTGTTTTATCATTTATCCAGAGGACCTATGCACGTAAATGCAAGGTACTTAACTGGCATTCGAGCGATGAGGATGTGAAGAACGCTTACCAGAAAGCACTGATGAACAAATTGTCTAGTTCGAGTTAAATGAAAGAGAACCTAACGAACATTGAGTACAAATCACAACATCTATGAAAGCATGTTGTGAAGAGGTATGTTCCGAAGGAACTGCTCATTCGCGACAGAACTGGATTTCTGTCACGTCGACAAACTATATGAACAACCAACGCACAATGCCGAATGTGACGACGATCACCGAGGTCTTAAACGGAAGCTGACCAAACGACTGTTGGAAGATCGTGAACACTACTTGGTCAAACAGTCAAAAGAGGTGGACAGAGTCTTTTTATCTGGAAAAAAACAGGAGGCTTTTTTCCTGTGATCCGTGGCTCTAGTGGTCGTGGAGTCGGTGTGAGACCATATGTGAAAAAAGTGGTTCACCTACCACCAGTCAATCGCGCCAACTCGACAGATGGGTTGAACATTTTGCAGAACAGTTCAGCTGGTCTTAATCAGATCATGTGGACGACGGGACCCGAACAGTCAGTTATTGCATCCCAGATGGTCCCCTGTCGGGAGCAGAAGTGGTCATAGAGCTCAAGTTATTGTAACGTAATAAAGCTCCTGGTCCATACCTCCTCTCTCCGTCTCTTTTCAAGGATTGTGGGGAGAGGTTGAGACTGGAACTGAAGAATCTCCTCCAGACGATTCGGTAGACTGAAGAGACACCTCGTGATTGGTACTCATCGATAGCAATTCCTGTTTTCAAAAAGGAGGCCAGGTTACTTACTGGCCTAATATTACGTCGGCCGACCAAGCCCAGAAGAAGTCAGATATGCGAAGAACAGGCAGGATTCCGCTCCAGTAGTGGGTGCGTTGATCACACTTCAACACTGCAACGGATCGTGGAGCATCGGCACTCTTATAAGCAGCCGACGGTCGTGCTGCTTTCATACCTAGAATCTGCCTTCGATTTAGTTGTTCGTAAAGTCCTCCGAAGCCGCCTTCTTCGCAAGGAAGTACCACAGATAAACATGAATCTGTTGAAATCACTGTATGTTCACTCTGCCAGCAGGGTGAGAGTTGATGGACAACTATCTCAGGCGTTCATCACTTCTAGTAGTGTTCGTCAGGGATGTCCGAGTTCCCCTTTCTTGTTTATTTTTGTTATGCACGACATTCTTGTTGGTGTGTTTGAGAAATCTAGTGAAGTTGGTGTTGAGCTTCTTCTTAGAACTGAGTGGACAGCCATTGAGTACACAGATGACAACGTCTTACTTAACCCTTCCGCCGAAGACATGCAGACCATGTTGAACAAGATGGATGACGGGGGCGGTTTGTATGGAATGCGCTTCCCACCTTCAAAGTATGAATTGCTGCTTGAAGACTGGGTCATTTCCACCCCTGTTTTCCTAACTGCAGGTGATCCACTCGAGGCTGTAGACAGTTTCACATACCTGTACTATTGTGGTGATCCAAGAATTTAATTATTCGACAAAGCAATAAATGAGTTAAGCATGTAAACCAGATCTGTCACAAAACCACTCAGTTGCATGCGGTATTTGGCCTCAAACAGTCTCGGGTACCACATGTGTCAATGCTCAGTTCCATTAAGTAGCAGGGACCGTTGTGGGTGATGCTGCACTTTGATGATCCTTCCTGCAGTCTCCTTGTGGCTTGTAGGATGTCAAAAAATATGCTCTGCACCTGCTATTGAATAGCCGCGGTATGAGTAGTATACTACGACCGCTCAACTCCACTGCACTATTACTGATGAGATATCAGTGAGGACGTCAAAGGCGCGAGTTACCTTTGTCAAGCTGCGTCATCTGTAGCGTCGAAAAGACGTTCGGTTGTCCATGAAAGGATGAGTATATAATGCTTGTGTACTTTCTGTTCTGTTCCGTGATTATAAAATATGACCAATTCGAAGAACACGGTAACTTCTTGTTAGATTCTTGGTTGTTATGACAATGATGATGATAACAATAATGATGATGATGAGTTTAATGCAAACCAAGTTGCTGAGTGATGGATTAACTGTAGATCATTACCCATACTGATGTATACTTCTCTTGTAATAGACAGTATTTCTGATCTGCAAAGAAGTGGTCGAAGGCGCCATATCAAGGAATAACTGTTCAGACAGTGCTGTTCAACGAAATGTGAAAAACCGTCTAAAAAATGACGTCCGTTAGCCCAGTGAAGGATGTACCACATGGAAGTCGGCTGTACACAACATACCCGAAAGGCGTAAGTGTCAGTCATACCGGGAGGCTCAATTACAAGAGCTTCGATTGTCAACTGCAAACAACCGTGAGTCATTTCTCAAGTGATATTAATCGGAAAACGCTACATATTCAACAGTATTCTTTGTTGAACCAATATTCCGCCAGAATGGATCTGTACAAAAACCTCATTTTTGACACGTCAATTATCCCAACTAGTTTACTTCAATCCGACGTCAGCTTTGACGAGGTTTATTGAAACTCAGATGCACAATCCGTAACAGACTGTTCACCAAACCATTTCTACTTTTGATGAACTCATAGGGGTTGCTCGAAATGAGGAACGCAGATTTATCTGCATCTATACTTTAATGAAAAGAAACGTCACGGATGACGTCTTACTCTGAGTAATCATTTAGAAAGTGTGATATATTTCTATCTTCAAACGCTATAGCAGGATGTTGTACCAACCATGAAACAACTCGAAGTAGTTGATTGTCTGGCCCCAACGGGATGGTACATTAATACAGTGAGCTCAATGGGTGAGAGATTGTCTGGATAAAATACTTGGGTGACGGTGAATCGGCAGCGGTTGATTATGGGTCGCCAGGTACGACGTCACCGGAATTTTTAGGGTTACCTCAGAAACGGAGTCTACAGGAAACATCCGCAGACACTGAATAGACTCAAAATGATCATAATTTTGGAATGTATTTCAAACTCTGCTAAGTCTTTGCAGTGTGTGCTGCATCATGTCATAGGAGGATGTTTTTGTGTAGGTAAAACCACTAACGACAACTTCAGTACCTTGTGAATTTATGGTTTGTGCGCGAACTACTTGTTCTCTTCGATCGTTTGCATAACGATGCTGGTGAACTGCCGGTGAAACAACAGATTTTTGTTGATAATTGACTGACCTGTATAGTCAGCAGACCCAATGGACCTTGACTGTTGTACGGAATACGAGCAACTCTCACTAAGGTAACACTTTGATTCATGTGGTTTAGACACCGTAACGCTGCGGATTTTAGCTCTATTCACACTGGACAGGAAGTTTTTGAGTTTGTGTGATATTGAAGACAAATGAACAGCAAGATGTGGCCAGTTGTATCAAATGACATCCAGAAAAACCAAGGTCCTGTATCCGGTTCATCTATAGAGTGAAGAAAGGTCTCTGTATCGATAGTTTCATTCCTTAGAACGACGTACTGTCTTCTTAATTGGTCAAGATCTAGAATGAGATTTCATCCAGTCCATGCTAAGAAGGGCAGTTTTCAGGACGAAACATGTATCTAAAGAACAAAGAAACTCAATCTAAACAATGTTCTTGAAAGAGCTGTCTATACTGATCTCGATAGTGCGGCAAGATTCTGTCACCAAAATATCACTTTATGGTTAAAGTTGTAGAAATGGACATGGTGACATGAAATTGATTTTGTACTCTTAAGATTTCACAATATTGAGAACTGCCAAGCCAGGCTAATCGAGTTGGCAACCCGGCTATAAAACGTCCCAGCAGATTCCAAAAATCTCGCGACAGTATCTAAAAACGACATGTCATATCTTAATTTTTGCCGGAAGACTGTTAGTTTTCAATAAATCTCTTGCCAATTTGTAGATCCGTCCCGTTCACTGGCGCATCTTTTCATTATCAATCGTTCGGTTAAACGATTATTGTGAAAACACACTCCGTTAAGGAAATAGCGTATTTTTACTTTGCCCCTTTTCATTCATTGACGTGTACTGATTCTCAACTCTGCGTTGCTTTTCAATCGCTCAGACGTATACTGGGAAGTTTATCAACAAAGAGGTCCAATCGATAATGGATCGTGGCTGTAAAACAGGTGATTTAACCTGAAATGCGTCTGTATATTGGTGCCGTCTAGTATGACTGCAATTGCAATTCTCTGTTGAGGCCGCTCGCTAGCACGACTCTGTTAGTAGGTCCATGTTTTAGACAAGCTCTCTGACTAAGTCTTGCAGTTGAACTTCCCGTGAAATGGTTTGGGCTCCAGATTTTGTCTCCAAGTTCACAATTATAAGATGATCGACATTTACGAGGGGCCTTAGACAAACCGCGTTAGTAATGGTTATCCACAAAAATAAAAAACGTAGCTGCATTTCTCAGTAAAGTCACGTCAGTGGCTTGATCCATGCTGTTTCTTGCAATACATTTTTAAAGCTCCCATTTGCATAATAGAGACCTGAAAACAAAACGTGTCAACTTGTCGACGATCGATTCCCGCCCATGTTGTAGTATGTACGCATACCAAAACCAAGTTGATCTTAGACTTTAAACGCAACAAAACGCAGTGTATCAACTGGAGCTGACAGGTAGTAATATTGTCTCTTTTCAAGACAATGGAGTAATCGGAACATTATTCACAAAAGAAATTACTTGAGCTTTCTGATGTGATACTTCGGTCATGACTAAAGTGAAGTCAACGGTGCAGCGGTCAACACGATTGCTACGTGAACATGTGGCGGTGTTCAAATTCCGACAACGACAAGGTTGTGCACTACCAACGAGCACTAACAAGAGCCGAAATGGTGTCTAGTACTTCTTTTCGAAGAAGGTTGGTATGAAGGTCTATCTGGATTCAAAGACTGCGATCAAGTGATTGATGCTCGGGTTAACCGAAACGTCCCTTTTATCACATCACGTGTCCAAGTTTAAGTTGCTAATTCGAGTTTTCATCGAAAGTGAATAAACCCGTCTTGAACATATGGTGGAAGCAATAGTAAGTGAACAGCGTAAGCCGATGGTATTGGGTTTGTACAAATGGTGATGGATAGCTAGATCCTACTTTGCTGTATTGAAGCGGAGTGATGACTGCCCCTTAGTGACAAATGTTGACCTACCATCACAACATTTTTCGCGGTTCATTTGGAGAATATACTGGAATGCGCGCATCCATGAATAGGTACTTAAGCTTTTATCGGGACCTGTTTGGGGATAAATCAGATGAGAGTGTGAAAACACTGTCGTGATAACAAATAAACGCGGATCTATACGTGAGAACAAAGTACACTGTTTTTTTCAAATGATCAGTAAACAACGGCAAAACAGCTAGCGATTCTGACGTGCAGTCATTAAATGTAATGCCCGATTGGACAACCAATTGCACTGCTACCCATTATGTGTTTCTTGTACATACTTCACTGGATATAATTAAGGCCTATGACTTTTCACTCTCAGTCTACCTGAGTCGGTGGATAACTGTTTTACGTGTCCAAGTGAGTTTATAAAAAATTGTCTGTTTGATTTGTTCTGCCTCAAACCTAGTCTCTACAGCCTAGGCGACGAGGCTCACGGCCTTTTACCAAACCGTGCTTTGTGCTAAAACAGAAAGAGAAGGTGATAGGAAATAGAGGACTGTAACGACTTACATGTGGGATCAGGTGAAGCATTGCATCTCCAGTTAAAGTACCAACAGCCAGAGCCACCAAGTACTGAATGACTTGGTTATAAAACATTTTCTGTACGAGTGGGACCACGCCAACTCCCAGAAGCCCAACAGCGCTGACCACAAAGATTGCAATCAGCGAGGCCGCCCATACTGAAAAGAGTCAAGAAAGTGGAAATAAGGTACCCTGGACCCAGCCGATTGATGGAATGAGCTCTGTGTATGCACAATTAAATACAATGCGTGTTGTGATAATTGGCAGGCCATCACACACAGCTATTCAGATTTTCACTGATCGATCAGTTAAAATCGAGCGATCCTACAGTTCGCTTGACTGATTTGGTGTTTTGGCTCCAACCAGATGCAAATTAAGCAACAAGATCCATGTGCATCAACGGACAGGTCACGTGTTTACCGAATATGTTCATTAGCACAACAGATTTGGCAGCACTGTGCGCATTGGTCTGTTTTCGGTTAGTTATGTTTACACATTTCTTGGCAAGTAACGTGGATGCAGAACACGCGGTGAAATATTTATTGAGAAGAATCAAGTTTGATCAAACGTTTTATGCATATTCAGGAAAATCCTATCTAAACGCCGGGATAACGTGCATTAAACCCCTCTGACACGAATTGACTGGCCTGAAACCCCTCTGCTGAATGAGAAACCTAAGTGGAATATTGTTACATACACGTGCACTTGAACAGACTGTTTTGTAGCTAGAACCTGAGGGACCGATATCACATTTTTGGACTAATTCAAGTTGAACCACGCCGAATTAATTAACAAACCAGGCTGAATCTCTACTCAGATGGTACGAAATACAAGTTACAAGTCCTCAAAGTTCAATACCTTTCTGGCTGTAGACGCTGTAGACATGCAAAGTCTTGAACTTCTGGTTGAACACACCAATGTATTAAGTAAAGGTACAAATTGGATCAACTTCGACAATGTATAGAGAAATGTTGTCGATGGAAATAAAGTCGAAAGAAGAATGTTCGTAAATATAAGCCCAGTAAACGTGAAAAACGAACTCCAATCGATGTGAGTCGACCGACATTGGCTAGAAAACCTTTTGGTATTTTTGCGAACTTAAAGCTGATCACCGTCAGGGAGTAGAGCTGAAAAGTACACTGTATGGCGATTTGAGGATTGCAGAATTTGCCTGAAGAGATGACATATTTATACGGGAGCAAAGGTGATTGCCGTGCACTCTTTCTAAATCTAAATTATGAGACTTCTGAATAAAGCGAAATGTTTGTCTGAGGGTTAAAACCTTTTTAATTTGAGATACCCCAATGTCATGTGCAGACCAATTTAATACACCTAAATGGGACTACTCTGGATTTCAATGATGGACAATATCGCATGGCGCAGGTCCGCCTAGGTAGGTTGACACACGCCTTTTGGTTGGCAAGAACGGTGCGAGAGGACGCCGACGAGCCGTGCGCGGAGAAAAAAATAACCGTGAAAATGCACATACTTGTCAGGCTGACGACTAAACGTGATCTATTCTGAGGTTACAGAAAATCTGTCATTATACTTCTGATTACCTCAGCTCATTCCTTTGGGCACTCCAACCGACAAACACGTTCGAAAAGCATAGCAACAAGATTACCGACCGCGCTTTCATGTTGTCAGTTTATTTTAAATATAGTTTGAGTTTTTATTCCATCACTTTGGTATAATAACCTCGCTGCAGTTTTACATTTTCCGCATATTAGAGGAACTCGTACCATAGTTCAAGGAAAGGCGATCATTGCGAATTTGTTGCCGGCATATGCTTTCTCACGTTATGCCCTCCTCTACCAAGCTCTTCCTAGCGTCTTTTTACCTCCCTCTTTACACAGTCAAACGAGGAAGTAGGTTTCAGTTACATGGAAAGCTATTGATCCCAGTGCACTGCGGATGGATCTTTAAGTCGTTAATAGTTGATTAGTCGAATGGATGCTCCCACAAATGGACGTCACCGTGTACACGCCACTCAGTGATGACTGCGGTGCTTTATGAGTCATAGTGCACTGACCACAGTATTCATCGCAAAAGTTTATCCGGAAAAGGGTTTGTATATGGTCTAACTTATATTCCAGTCATCCCCACGAGATGGCCACCAAAATAAGGGTTGCTACACTTGGTATGATAAAACACACCTACTCCTGATTGGACAAGAAAGCTTATTAAATGTTTTCCGGTGTTCATATAAGACAGTTGTTTGATTACAGCACGCGAGTCGTGTATCATGATTTGAAGAAAGAGATACTCACTGTCCAGCGTGTTAAGCGTATGACTACCGAGCTGACTATTGACTTGTGACATGTGGTTTATGGATCGCGGTCTGAAAGGTTTCTTCTGTATCCCCTTCGAATTTTGATGATTCTGAGACGAGTTAACTCTTACGTAATTACTTTAGCACAATACTTGTTCAGCAGTCCCTAATCTTAATGATTGATAGCGGGCAATAAGTAATAGCAAGAAGCTTTACATGCTTCGCCCTCAGACATTTCCTACACAGCAGTTCTTTTTCCTCATCGTTATCACTTAGTGAGATGGCCTATTGTCTGAGATCGTTCGCTGCTCATTTAGGGCTAGCTTCAGAAGTGTATGTGTACACCCATTTACCCAAAACCCTGTTCGATTTGTAATTTTACTCTTCACGTTGTACTTGTCGAAATCCCCAAAAGCAGTGCCATGCTTTGGTCCTAATGATTGCCTTTCAGATCAACGGGCGCCTGCTAAATATTGGAACAAACAAACTGGCTGGATTCGGATGAGTTGGATCACCGGTCTCGAAAAAGTACATTGATACACGAAATCATGGAAGTTCTCATAACAATCACCGGGCAATTGTTGGAATGACTACCAGTGAAACACCCGAAAATGAGCTTTCTCGACGTATTAAACGTACAGAACGACGACGATTGAAATCTGTGAAAGTCTAAGGTGCTCACCGGCGTACCCACAACCAGTCTACCGGTTTGTCTGTGGCAGTGTTCGTGTGAACTGTATACCGGACGAACACACCTACATGTCGGTACTCACTGCTTTGTCCGAAGCATCCTGAGCACAAACAAAGCTATGATAACCAGCACGTCCAACAGCTTGACAACTGGTATTCTCATCCACTGCGCCCGCTCGTCGGCGTCCTCTCACTCCGTACAAGCCAACCAAACGCCGTGTCTGTCAACCTATCCACATTCACTTTAGCCATGCGATCTCGTTCATCGTTAAAACCCAGAGTAGTCCCATTGGAGCATCTGAACTTGACATCTGGACATGCAAAAGTGACACCATGGTGTCTGAAATTGAAAACTAAATAGTACACTCGTGATACTCATTTACACCTTTCTTCACTAAAATCACAGATGCGTAAGAAAATGAATGTTGGCTGAATGAACATCAGACCTTTCAACCTCTGTTTGTCAGCACAAAAATGGTTTGCACAATCCCTCCAATTCCCTTGGCGAACTGTTCCATAGCCAAGTAAAACTCGAGCAAGCGTGAGTCACTTGACATCCCGAACTACGCGGGTCTCATAACAAGCACTTCTGGAACACACGCTTTCGCCAGTACACCAACCCTTTGCAGTAGAAGTGACCCACATCTGCGCAGAGCGAGTGTTTAATCTGTTATGGCCTTTATACATAATTCGATAACACCTTATGTCAAAAAAGCTTTACGAAAATAAACCGAACTGATGTTGACATAACTGACTTCTTATAAATGAACATTACTCATTTAGCTGACTGAGGTTTGCAATATTGAGAGTTCTCATCTTGCCTCGTCATCAGCAAAACCAGATCAAACTTCATCTTCATTAGGTTACAACACCATAGATGAGGTCGGGAAATGGATAGTGACCACCTAAACAATAGGGTGAATCTGGGCTGACTATGTTGTATCAGTCACCTAACTACAAGCGCTGATCACATCACCGGTAAATCTGTTAATATAGGATTCAGATTTACTCGGAAGGCGCTGGATTGACTTTCAGCCTGACATGCAGAGACGAGAACGAAACCAGTTACAAAGGGTTAATTGGCGAGTGAGCTCAGGAGGGCACAGAAAACGTAATAAGTAGATCATGTTTGAGTTTAACCTACCCTTCGGTCGGACGTTGAGGAAGTTGTATCCGAATAACTGTCGGTATGAAAAGAAAAAAGGAGGACGAATCATGGAGTATAGGCAATAAACTATAATTACCCTCTATTACTATTGCTGACCCAGAAGCAAAATGCAAAGTTAAAAACCATGTGGCGAGAATTCCAACTGTAAGGATTATCCAAAGGGCGTGCCCAAAAATGGACCCTGTAACCGAGTCCGGTTAACAAAAGCCTGAACACAACGGTTTAACCACGGTCATTCTGGCTGGCACCACCAAATCACCCAGATTCATCGTTTCAGCAATTCGGCCATCACAGGCAGTCAACGATAAAACCGGGTTGCTGAAAAACCTCACAGCGCTTAAGAGACAGCGCAGGGTTGGGAACCAGCATCCATCGACGGTTGCAAATGGACAAACTAGAAGTATGCTATTTCCCTGATGGAGTGTGATATCACAGTACTTGCTCTACCGAACGGTGGATAACGAAAAGTTGCACCGATGAACGTGACAGATTGGCTTATTGGCAACAAACCGGTTGGAATTAACAATTTTCCCGTTGAAACGGAGATATACCATGTTGTGTTTTTAGGTTTATCGCTCTGCTGGAATCTTTTATGGCCATGTTACTGTAACCACAAACGACCTATGACATTTCTCAATTTTGTGGCTTCGTTACTGAGTGAACTCTATGTCACATCATGTGGCCTATTTCTACAATCCTAGCCACAACTTTTGGTCATGACCAAGACAGTTTGCCGCGTGTAGCACGGACAGCTCTTTCAAGAATGTTGACCGGATTGAACTGCTTTTGTTCTTTGCATACTTGTTTTGTCGTGGAAATTATCCTGCGCAAGCTGGACTGGACATAATTTCATGCCGAAAACAGAGCAAGTAAGAAGACAATGTGGCGTTCTAGTGTCACAACTGCCGATACGGAGAATTTTTGTACCCTAGAGAGAAACCAGACGCCAAACTTCAATGTTCCTGGGCATCATTAAATACAACTGGACCCAACTTCTTGCTGTGCGGTTGCCTTCATTGTCACACAAAAGCCAATACCTTCTTAACCAAATTGAATAGAGTACAAATCCGCAGCATTGTGTTTTCTACTCTACGGTACTCAACTGCATGCAAGTCTTACTTTAGTGAGACAGCAGTCAGCAGTATTGATGTTCATGTTCCGTACTGAAATCAGAACTCATCGTGTCTGCTAAACATTCGAATGTGTTAATCACCGCTAAATCTGTGCTGTTCTGTAGACAAGTCAACATTATGGTCATACAAAGATAAGAAACAAGTCTTGAATGGAGTAGAACATCTCTAGCAGTATTTTCCATCTGCTTAGTTGATTACTGTCTTTAAGGTACCAATCTGTTTCATTTGTAGTGGCAGACCACAGATTAATTACTTTAGCACACGATGCATTAAATCCTTAATCAAAAACCTGCTTTAGGCAGAAATAATGTACAAAAATCCCTGAAGGATTGAGACCGAATATTTACTGCACGGAATATACAAATAGTGTGGTATAATGTTATCAACGACACCAAAAAGCGTACATCAAGATGTAGCCATTCAACGCTGACGGTATCCAGTAGAATCTACATACAGCATATGGTCCATCTATAAGGTACAAAAATTGATCCCGGTATCGGTGGTTGTTTACTTAAAGCGATACACATTCAGCTTGTTCGTGGTCCAGCAGTGTGATCTGTTTCCGGCATGATATTCAGTGCACGTCATTTATGAAGACAATGCAAGTTGTTAGAGAGCAAAGTACCTCACTCCAGGTCGTATTGTCGAACTAGCTGTTGACGTCCATCTCGCTAACACGACAAGTTGTCCTTATCATGCCACAAATAAAATTGTCAAATATGACGTGTTGGCAAAAGGTGGGAATAGAAAACTCAATAATGAGGTCAATGAACTGAGAAATAGAGTGCGTCGAATAGGGTTTTGAGAACACGATCATAAAACGCCTCGTCAGAAAACACAAATGACACGGCAAAGCCGGGAACAGTGTGAAGTACCTTAGATTCTATGAAAACTTTATTGGTTTCTAGTCAGATCTTACAAGTTTGTAAATGCTTCGTTCACTAGTGAGGCTTTTTATTAAATCCCGTTTGGTGGAAATATTGTCGTCGTAGCTCAATCAGCTAGGGGAAGGCCGTAACTTCAGCCTGTATAATCGCAGCCACCGTGACCTGCAAGCCCGTAAATCAGCCCTAAAACGGTCACAGAGACGTGCGTCAACAGCCAAATTGTCAGGACAGTGGAGCAGAGGGACCAAAAACACTGACCATGTGGGCCGAGGGGCTAGACCGGAAACGTGCGTGCACCACGACACCAACTACCACGTCTGGGGCCAATACCCGAATTCTGGTCTAAAGGGCTCGTCGAACGGCCACACCTCATAACCGGATCTGTTGTGCGAACGGGCACAAAATACCGCCGAAACCACAGTCAGATTAGCTGGATGTGCGTAGGCGGGTATGTATGCGAACTTCCATGGGAGTCACTTGGACCCTTCGAACCAAGGTTTTGGCCACCAGGGCCCACGATCGATAAAATCTGGATGTTCACACACCTCTCTGTGATCTTTTCAGCGTTTGAAATGCAGCGGTGAACGTAGAACCAGTTTGTGTCGATTAGTGCAAATGGACAAAATAAAAAACAGGACTTCCCTAAAGGATTGTGCCATCACAGCAGTTCTACCAAAAAACGATAGATAATAAAAAACTGCATTCATGACCGAAACAGATTTACAAATCACTGGAAGACAAATCAAAACTAAACAATTTTCCCACAGCGTCTGAGGCACGTCACGCTGGTCTTAGGTTTATCGCACCATTTTTAGACACAAATGTGACGTATTATAGCCATACTGTGAACGGAAAACGTCGCTTGGTCCCACTCAGTTTTGTAGCCTCGTTACTGAGCCGTGCCGTTCTACCTCCCGTCAGCATGTCTTAGTTGACCATTTTATCCAGTATGATGATAACTTGTTGAGTTATCGAGATCGATGTGGATAGTTTGTTCAAAATTGTTGTCCAGATTGAAGTACTTTGCTCTCTGGAAAACTGCATCATCCTGAAAACCATATATCATTCAGGAAGCGATGGCCGTTCAGTATGGTCTACACAAAACAATCGCATTATACGGGTTTTGATTAAGTGATTACAAACCTGGATAACATGTTGATACATGTGAGTACTGATCGAACTGGGCTAGACAGGGGAGAGAGTGTAAGGCACTTCTCGCAACTATCGTGTTTGTTCGCAAACTGACTTCTCTAAAACCTCAGACTTTAAGTGTAGGTTCTTCTGATAATGGCTTACAATGGATACTTTTATTTCACCGACGGCAGTTCGGACTCATGAGCTCTGGGCTGACTAATTCGATCTGTATGAGGGTCTTTCTGTCTGTCTATCAGACTGATTCGGGTCATGCTGAATTATGTTGGTTCACATTCTTTTCGGTTCATTTTGTCGGGCAGGAGCCGCGTACACCTTTGTCTGGATTAAGTGAATTAATAATTCTGGAACCAGATCATACTGTTGGAACACAAGCAGGTGAACGACCTGCCGATGATAGGACGGCTAAACAGCTTATCAAACTGTCTTTTATTTATTCCGCTTTTGGTGAAAATTTGTAGAAAACCACTAGAGATTTTAGTACAGAACGTATGGATACGCGATCGATTATTTGCAAATCAGTTTGGAATCTGAAGAAAAAGTTTGTTACAACGGGCAGTGTTCGTGGCCTGCACTGAAGTCGTCGACCGTGCACATCAACAAATGACTGTTCTGCCAGTTATGTTCTGCAACGTGCGGCCACCCTAAACACAAGATCTACAGGAAACGTCTGAAAACACTGGAGGAACTCAGTGGCCACACTCTCGGAATGCAAAGTAATCTGCTAGACTACTTTGAAATGTGTGCTGTCTTCATATCTAAGGAGAACGATTTTTTGCATGCAAAAACGCGGGGAACATTTTGGGCATCTCTCGTTAAGTTAAAGTTTGTGTGCTATTGCTCTCTTTTCTACATACCTTCGTGTAACGAAAATGTCAAACGGTCAGTGTAATAGCACATCTCCAGCGATAACTGGCCGATTCATATACTTAGCGGGTTCTATCAGCTCTGATTGAAGTACAGTGTTTAGTCAATCACATTGTGAATTATCGTTTCATTGAGATAAGGTTTCAGTCGGTGTGCGTTACATTGTTTACCCAGTCTGGCCCAGTTCGATCAGTACTCACATGTATCAGCATGTTATCCTAGTTTGTAATCACCTAACCAAAACCCGTATGATGCGATTGTTTTGTGTAGACCATACTGAACGGCCTTCGTTTCCTCGATGATACGTCGTTTTCAGGATGATGCAGTTTTTCAGAGAGCAAAGTACTTCAATCTGGACAACAATTTTGAACGAACTGTCCACATCGTTCCCGATAACGCAACAAGTTGTCATCACACTGGATAAAATGGTCAACTGAGGCATGTTGACACTGGCCGCAACAGCCAGCATGGTTGTAGTTAAAGCGTTGGGTTTGTCATGTGCTAGCCACGACTCGGTTGGGAGGGCTATTTTTGTTTGAGCGCTTTGGGTAGATTTTATGGCTGAAATTTCCTGACATGGGTTCAACTCCGGATTTTGTTTCTGGGTCAGCAACTGAGACGTAATCGGTACTGCAACTGTATGAATTGCTCGGGGTTGAACTTCATGTGTGCATGACAGTGATATCGGATAAAAGCTGAACATTACCAGACGGACTGTCCTCTGCAGACATCCGACAGTTTGCCGACGAGAACAGAGGAAATCATAAGTTATCCTTTTGTGAACAGGTGAATGGATGTCTTCAGCTAGGCATTGTGAACTGTAGCCAGGTGACGAAAAATGGAATTAGTTAGACAAATGTGATGTTGGTTTGAATTCATTGTAATCCATGCTCCTTATTTTCTACTCTACTTTCTAACTGATGTGCGCTAAGTCACTTATGAGCCATACTATGAATACTTAATGAATGGTTACGCCACAGCATTTGGTATATCCTCCAATGCAATTTGGACTGTCGTAAATTGCGCTTACCCCGCTCGAGTCAGTTGAATTTGCTATTTCCAGAATCTTCCGATAAGCCTGTTCACAGAATTCCACAAAGTTCGTTTCTGTTTGTTTGATTGATGGGATTTGCGACTGGTTGTACCAATCGGAAATTTGTTCCAATGTCACAGTCTATGGTGAAACGGATAAAGAAAGGAAATCAGCATTGGCAGTTCAGGCCCAAACGTAAGCTTACATAATATGACTACACTTACTGCTGCAGCAGAGATGGGCAAGTTAAACAGAAGATGGTAATTATACATTCGTCTATAAAGATATAAGCGTACCCGTATCTCCAAAAATGTTTCCTTACTATTGGACATGGTACGCTAATTTTTTATGCAGTCCTGAACAATATCAGATTAATTGAACAGATTGCGATGAGCTAATATCCAGTCATGACGAAAAAACATAGCAGAGAAAATTGAAGGAAACTTTTTTCAGAATGAGTTAGTGCTAGCTTTTTCTCTGATTTCACCTGATTAGAGTTATTTCTGATCACATAGGATTATGGCTGCATACTGTCAAATTCATCAACCATATCGTTTAGTCCACTGTATGAACCGTTGAAATCGTTGCTGATTATGGATCAAAAACCACAGAACCGGATAGGTCAACAAAAAAGACTTCATGAAGTATTGGCTTTATAGACTGCTTCAAAATCTGTAGTTTAAGATTTCGTTTACACTCTAAAGCGCTCTAATGGATGTTAGTAAGATTGCGGTGGATTATCAGACAGGAGGTCTCAGTATTTCAGTGTTCTGGCCATTGTGGACCAATATCGGCAGCAACTGGTTCGCACCAAAAACATTTGGGACCTCTTGACAGCTCATAGATGGGTTAAGCTTGGACAACCTAGATAGCATAACAGAATCGAGTCTCGGTAACAACACCACCCTCTCTTCCGGCTGAAGGACGCTATTTGATTAGGGGAGACTAGAAGATTTGTAATCAACGAATAGAGAAAAACCCGGATAGTAGCAGCAAATTGTGCATTACAACCCGCAAAATGAGGTACGTAATAAGGTATTGAAAGTTATTCTATATGAAAGTTTACTCCACTGATGTGGATCTAGCCGTAATATTATTGACGGTGTACACTTTTTAGATATGCGCTATCTGATTAACGTGCTCCCGCATTTCTGTTTGCGGTTGCGGCTCGGAAAACACTTTCAGAATGCATCTTATTAAGAAATCTCCGTTTGTCTGCAGTAGTGGCTCCGTGGAAAATTCATTTTTATCTTTACTTCTTTCGTCTACTTCTTCTAAGCCACGTTCACCAATGATTGTCAAATTACCTAATTATATCTGCAAAACACATTCTTTCCCATGGATAACGTTTGCGCAATTCAAGATAGACAGAAATACCCTCAAAGACCCCAAATTATCCCCCAATATGTTTGAACACACCTGGCCATCAACTAGCCTCACCAGATTGTAATTTGGTGACCTTGATTACCGGTTTTGATGCTTGCTCTTCAATCTACCCACTGTGAAAGAATTGTAGATCACCATTCGCTCCATGTCGTTCAATGTAATTTTTGTCTTATGGCTCACGTTTCGGACCGTAAAGTATGTTTTTTGAGCTCTAACTTTGTGTGAATCAAAAGCAGGCAACGCGACTGAGAGCATTGATTTCTCGATCACAGTGAATTGAGTGCCTATCTGGAAGCGGTCAACTTAAGCTCTAAGGATACGTTACTTTAAGTGGTAGATCTTGCACACTTCTTTGGCATTTACAACAGTTAGTCTGTGAGTGATAACGGCTTTCCAATCGTCTGGCAGATTTCGTTACGAAGTACATCCCCATCGATATTCATAAGCTCTTCTTATGTCAAGACGTTGGCTGACTCGAGGCGTAGACACTGAAGTGGGTTAGCCACTGTCATGCGTTTAAACTTACGCCTCAGATTTTCAGCAAGCCCTTGAATTCCACATCATGAAAAAAATTTTACAACTGGAGAATGTTTGAACGCAATCATAACCTTCCTAATACAATAGCATATATTTTGAAGGTGTATACTGTCGGCAACTGATTCGTACTCTGTATCAGTTCCACCTGTCATTAGAACACGTCTGAGATGATTTATACATGTTGTCCGTTAAAAAGCTATAATAAGTCCATCATCACTTGACCGCAATCTAGAAGTGACATTAAGAGAAAAGAAGGTCAGCTTGAGGTTGGCATATTCCCCAATCTTCCGATGACAGTTTGTGGTATCAGTCAGCAGAAGGTGATATGTTGGTAATATGTCAACAATTTCGACTTCTGACTATAGCCAGCAGCGTGCGTTCAGTTACTTTGTTGACAAATGACCACGTCGGGGACATAATTACTCAAAAACTCAGAGGAATAAGTCGACGCGGTGTTGAGATATGGTCCAAACCCATAGTAGATGGATTGTGGACAACACGAAAGAAATCGGGCATAAGGGCGCAAAACCGCGCGTAAAAAATCGTGACAGAAAACGCCATTCAAATGCACAGAACCATGCAGAAATGTACATGACATTTAACTGAAGACCTCACTGCATTGTGGATTGAAATTCCGGTTCATAAAGGCGAACGCGTGAGCGTCTTGGGGATGTGCGGGTTCGAAAATAAGGGTTTTTTGGTTTATTGAACAATTTTTCGCTACAATTTCACCCATAGGTTGGCGCGTTAGTTGTTGCGTGTTGTTGTAACACTTATAGCCAGGTAGCCACTATATTTGAACGGTATTCATTCGAAGAACAATTCGACATTCTGTGTTTAAAGGTGGCCTCTTTATGATGAATAACGTGCTGTGGTAAAAATGAACGATCACACTGTACAACAGTTAAGCGCTCAGACAGCGTAGATCTGGATATTGCGGTAACCAGAAGATAGGACAGGAAAGAACACTGAAGTGCACCCTAACAATAAATTGCGCTTTCCATGCTTGAACCTGGCTATGACAGCTGTGGCTTCCCGAGATTGTTGGTATATGTAAATGAGTGTTAGTGTTTGAGGTAGTGTAGAAGCATATAACCCGTGTGTTAAGTATCTGAATTAGCCATCCTGTATAACCCACGTTCTTGGCTCACAAAAATAGCAGGTTAAATCATAATGTTCTATGACAGGCAGTTTTGTTGCGTAGTATACTACTCACGAGTAGTATATTACCCACAGGCGGCATTCAGGAACAAAACGGCAAGCTCCTAAAGCCAGGAAGACTACGGACAAGAAGAGACTATCGGAATACTGTGTGCGCCTTATGGGAGAAGTTACACCAAAGTGAATGACGACGTGCTATCACCCAATGTATGTGAAAGCATGTCTGCCGTGCAAATGAGTGTACGCAATAAACGAATATACAGGCCAAGCGTCTTTTGTGGTCACAGTAGTTGCACTGCAGAACAGTATAATCGAGCCTCTGAGAATTCCGGTTTACCCAATTTCAGGTCAAGGGGTTATTTTGCAAGGTATTGTAGAAGTCTGGCTTAATAATTTTTAATGGACCTGTTGTGTCATACATTTTTCACTTCCTCGTCAGCCAGGATAACAAAACGCAGGTTTTATTAGAAAGTTTAATCGAAGCAAAAATGTGTTACGGCCTCGGTCTCTTTCAAAAGACGATGATTGTGAATGCCCATAAAGATAAGGGGTCATTTTGAGCAGTCCCAAGAGATTAGAGCTAAAGCTAATCCACTGTCGTAGGTGTTAACGGGATAGCACATTTACAAAAGCATTAATTGGAGCTAGGCAATCAATCCCCGTGGTTATCACGGTGTGGGAGAGGCATCACGTGATGACTTGAATGTATACAAAACGGCTCTGATCCCTAAGAGGACCGTAAAACAGTTAATCGGAAATTAACGTTTACATGTAAGTGGTGGTATTTCCGAAGTTTGATTTCATCTTCTGTTGTGGTGGTTACAACATACCTAGTCTGCAGGGGTAGGTAAAGGTACAAGGCATCCACCGTTAACTTCGACTGTAGATAACGAAACGCAACTACTGACTGTTCATATGCGTGTGCGTTAGCGCAAAAAGCACGCGTACAAAGCCGGTGAAGTTCGGAACAGCAGAACAACAGTCACATGATTGAGAGTAAGGATCGGCACCTGCAGTGGACATTCCAAATGCTTCCGGACGATTTCAGCTCTCGCTTTTTCTGGCACTAAGACTTATCCCTTGGTTTCCGCGCATTTGAGTCGTGCCATACTACTGTATGTTACACAGAAATAGTGAATACTATTGACCTCCTCAGTCTTGTGGTTCATGTGGATGTGTTGCATCACCTTTTGTTGAAAAGGGTCGACGTTACAGTTGAGTGTAGCCTAGTATGATGCATGTTTTGGAATGACATTCAGTCGCCTTATCGATGTTCTTGCTGTATTCGAGTGTCTTGTCTTAAAAGCTTTATCATTTATGAAGGCTTCTAGGAATTGGGTGTTAATTCGGTTGTGTTTAATTGAACAACTGACGGCGCAAATTTAACTGGCGGTTTGAGAGGTTGTTTTCGAATGGTTTGTTATCTGAGATGATTCATATACCCGGTTTAGGTGGTTTTCAGTCTTCCTCTTGCGCAATACCGTCTCTTCACGGTTCAGAATTGTCCCAAAACACCAATTCTGGTACCCATCACGAAAGTTGCGCTAACAAACGTGATCCTCGGGTTCATATGTTCGTTTCTGAGTATTGTTGTGTCTGTTAACTTAAGTTTCTACACATTCCTGCTGGTGGCGTCTCATCCACTAAGCCTAATCATAACCGTCCTCCGACAAAGATTTGGGCTGATTACTCTCGGTCTTGTGTTGCTTAGTTTAAGGTGGTAAGAAGCGCAGTGAGAACAATATCACGTGATGAGTGCGTGTTTCAGCCGGTCTGCACTTTATTGAAAACATGTCTCAAAGTGGAAACCAAGTGGTCTACTTGGCTATTAGAGTGGGGAATATATAGTAAGAAGAAACAAACTCTGTGAAGCCTTGAGAACCATACAACTGCACATCCACTGCATATGTAAACTATATAGCAACGTTTCTTCTTTTTGACAGGGGCCGACTAAAAAGTCTATAGGAATGCAACAGCTGCGATCAATTGTAGGTGATGTTCAACTTGAAATAAACCAAATCCTCTACTACTCACCAGTTTATATTTTTTGTCGAAACAGTGCTAGAACACACATTTTACTCTAAAATACAAACGATCTCAAAGATATAGACAGCAGACTATTTCCTAGGTTAATTCTATTACATTCATTCTGAGCTTACATTCACAAATAAGCGTTAAGGAATTCGATGTCGAAAAATATTTTACCACTGTCTCATCTGTTGATTAAGTCGCCGGAGCTGTTAGTGGATACTGATGTCTTTCAAATGAGCCACTTAGTTCAGACAAAATCATTGTGTAAATTCGTGTGAAGCTATTAGCCTTGTTGACAACCATCGGAGGCGTTACTCATGAATTATAGTTATAGAGGTGATCACTCTTAAATTGTTATGTCTTGTGAATTCTATATGTATCTGACGAATAAGAAAGACGATGTCCAAGGGGAAAAGGCAAGTCAGATCGGCCGGCGCTTATAAAAACAGCTTTTATTTCAAAATAAAATCCAAGACTTTCCAAAAATGTTCTCACTTTCAGGATTGAAGTTAGAAGAAATTTAACTGGACTAAAGTGGAGCATCACCAGACTTTGATTTGTCAGTTGGAGTGTAACAGAGTCAGCAAACTTACGAATAACACTAAACCAAAATCTACACGTTTGACTTTCCTATCCAGTTAATGTGTAATACTTTTGAATTGTCAAGTCAACATATAACAAACAAAACATGAAAGGCAATTGAGGATAAACGAGTCATGATTCAATTTGCCAAGAAAAGTCACTTGTTCACCAGAATTAGTATGGCCAATGTAATACGTTTGATATTGGATGGCCATTTCGATAGTGTATACGTGACATGGTGAATACTGCTTATTTCCAGTGTACTATCGTACTATAACATAACAGGCGCATCGGTTATATCAGTGGAACTACACTTTATTTACAAGGCTGGCACATTCATTGTGTTAGTTTAATAAACATTTCTCGAACCCACATGATGAGTGTCCAAAAGTTTCTGTCCGTTGCTGATCTGAAATAGGAAGACATGTGTCTTTAGGGTAATCCTTTCTATACTCTTCGCGCTAATACATCTTATACTTGTCAATAGCATTGGTACCAACATGCGTTTCAGAGTGTTTTCTGAATACGGTTCGGATGAACTCTGATATACGGGAATCAGTCCTGTTGCCTTCATTGAAATTGAACCTTAATGTACAAGTTAATCTAACATGCTTCTTATTATATACGTAAGCGTCAAAAGCAAATTATCGAAAAAAAGACTTCTCCGCAATTCGTTTGTCTTTAACAGTTTAGCTGACACTGTGTTCATCCTAACATCGAAAAAAACAGATGAGTAACTTTGTTGCAGTATTCTATAGCCCGGTTTTCAATTCGACATTCGCTAACACTCATCTACGGAGAATTTCTGAATAGGGTTTGATTTTCCAGGGGTGTTGGCGTCTTTCGCCGATTGCAGCTCGTGTGCTGAAGAATTTGAGTGTAAACCAAACACAGTAGCTGTTTACGCAGCCAACTTACGTAGTAAAAACACCGTTTACATTTTTCGTGGGTAGTAAACATGAATATTTTATAGTGTACATTGATAGACGTTTTATCATGTCCGTCACCTAGGAAGAGTTGAGTTGCACCACATTCCATCTTACTTTGGCTTTAGTTTGTGCAGAAAACTTTTAATGCAAACGCTGAAATCCAGACTGGATTCGTCAGTCAGTAGAACTTTCTCACATTAAGGTAACCAAGGATTGAAAGTAACTCATTCGTCTGATCATTAATACAGCTGACGATCTTTCTTGAGCAGTATGCAAGCAGGTGAACGAAAGCATGGAAGAACTATGAATTGCGATGTTAAGTATTCCATCTACCTTTTCACCTGTTCTTGTTGTTGCGTGAGAATTTACTATACCATCCATTGTGTGACGTTCAGATTGTGCATATGTTACTTATGCATTCGGTCTTGGAATACAAAGTGTCCGTAATGTCAACAGTTCATGTATTGCTGAATAAAAATCTATGTAAAAACGAAATTCATGAGTAGTTGTAGGTGAATTTCAGCTGAAACCTATGAAAAGCCTTCAATGGTTTTCACAATTAAGTGGTCTACATCGATAAGTCTCATGCTGACATCCATTAGTTATTGAGAGAGGCAGAATGTCGTGGTTTGAGAAGATGGTTTGTGAAAATACTTCTTCCACATATCCTCTAGTATTTTTCACGCCGACGGTCTCGACAACTCCGCTTACGTTGTAAGTCCAACTTGGTAGACGAAGCTTAGGATGTAGATCGAGACCCCTAGCAAAAACGGCTGGAAATAGATATATCAGAGTTCGTTTTTTATGCAAATGTGGATGGGGACACCAACGTTCCCTTGTGTCATTTCCCGGCACTCTTTTTAGGGCTTAGTCTAATCTAGAAAACGAATATGTTGGAAAGAGGGGTTAACTCCGGAGGCGACTTGTCGCTCAACAACAGTGACTTCATAAGTTGGATTGCAGAGCAGCGGTAAGAACCTCGCCCCTTTCTTTCACAGATGTTGAATGATAACAAGTTTGTCACTCTTTCTACTTGTTAAAATTTTGTAACATATTAATCTGGGAAATCGATTAGATCCATCAACTGATGTAGTTGAAAGAGATTATGGCTTGTCTCTACCCCAAGCTTATAAACGAAACAGTGACCTGCATGAATCAACATCTTCTGAGTAGCGTCAAAATTACTTCAGCCATCTCTGGTCATATGTTCTCTCTTCAAGGGTGACGACAAGTATAGTATTCAAAATGAGCTGAGAAAAGAAAATGCCATCAAGGTATAACTTGAAGTAATATATTGGCAGAGGTCACTGTGATAATACCTCCCGAAAGAATTGTATCATATCATGATCTTCTTCAACAACAAGAGTTTTTCACATACCAAATAAACCCTTCATGCATGACATATAGTGATTCCTTAGATTTTCTGTGTTCGGAATTAGATCTCTTGATTGGTATTTAAGTGCGTGATATTTACTCCATCATCAGCATGGCTATTGCTTGGCAAATTTAGTCTGTGAATAAGACGCATGTCTTGATAATTGCATCACGTGACGGAACGGGTGTGAAGGCTCTCTGGAAACTAGCCGTTTTCGTGGCACTTGATTCGTCCACCTATATTATGAGTATTTCAACCTAAGCAAACATTAGAGTATAATGTGGAGCGTGTTTCACAGTCCGATCAATCAGGTTGGATTTGGTTTCACATAATGAATAGCGAAACGTTGAGTACGCTACAAAGCTTCACACAGAACGGACAAATGTGGTTCCATCAGATCGTAATTTAAAACGAATCAATTGTAAGTTGAACATATTTTAACGAAAAACCATTAAGTGAAACAAGACCGTTATTGTGCAGTTCGCTCACAATTGTTATGGATCGTGTGATCGCCACTTTATAAGGAGGTTCAAGCTTACAAAGCAACGAAGGTTCCATACATCGCCGTGCGAAGTTCTGTACTTTCTACTTGAGTGTTTAGTGTTAGTTGTTGTGGATTTTGTTGTCGAAACTTCTGCAATGGACCAACCTTTCTCAGTTACCGTTGACCCGATTTTCATGTTGTTCATGGTCTACGATTTTTGCGGAAGTTGAACCTACCCGTGGTCGCCCCAAACTATTGCAATGAGTATCGTAATACTCACGTCGTCGAACACACTAACATAGGGTAACCAGCTGGTCCCAGCAACTGCCGGAAAAGCTGTGGAAAACTCGTTCGCCCCTGTTGAGCCTCATCACTACCACGTGCGCCAGGAAATCGAAACTGCGGTCTGCGAGTAAAGGTCACCTTGTAGATCGAATACTTATCTCTCAAACCACGGAATAGCAACCTCAGGGATGTGAAAAGGTTTCCGAATCACTTTCCTTGGACGTTACATTTTGATGGTGGTCAGTGGGCCCAACTGTTTACAAATTCTAGGGCCGTGGTGGGTACCTATCGGTATGTGGACGAATAACGAACGGTTGATCAACTTCAGGCTGAAGAGATGAAGTGCAACAGTAAAAGACGTAACCAGCATAAAGGTCCATTGTAGTACCATCGGCATGAAGTTGTGAGGATTGACCGTGACGGAACAGAAAACAGAATATTCACACCAACAGTTCTTTCGCTTTGTGCTTTTCGAAAGCTGAGGCATAAACCAATAGTACTACCGTCCTAGACCATCACAATAGAAATAACAGCTAATTTCATCAGCTCTACTGCTTGAGGCAACAACTAACTAGCAGAACCTCTTAAAAACTGATGGCACGGAACCATTACAGCTAGACTGTCCACTTCACTACGCTGCTAAAACCCAACGTTACATGAATCTACTACTTGATAACCCATCAACGTAGGCTGTGGTGTTTTATGTGGAGACCCATAGGAAGTGATTGATTCACAACTGAAACTCGCTTTCCAGTAATATAGAAGTTGCGTTTGATAATAATTTCCGTCAGGCTTTCCAACTAATGGAAAGTTTCACATTATGAGTGCAGAATTATGCTGTACCTTCTGTGATCTCCAGTCAGTTAGTCAAATGACAAAGAGCAGCGTCAAGCATTGCCAGTCCACCAGCTACAGTCACTCAAGCAAACACCTATTTGACAGGATTATTTCTGATCAATATGACTTTCGTTTAGATTTTTAAACTCAAGTGGCCTGATGAAGAGGTCCTGAAAACACGGGATTCAATGTGGTAGGTTATTTTCTCAGTTTGCAGCCATGACTAACTTTCACTGACGAAACGGTGACAAATCACTAGGACGATGGAGCCGAACGACTTGACTGGAAATGGGCCTACATCCCCACCTTTCGTACAGCCAGCTAATTTGGCTGTTTTCAGCGCTGTTTTGCACCCGTTCACTTACCCGACTCGGTTAGAGGGCGTGGCCGTTCGATAAGCCCTTTAGCCTGGATTTCGGATTTTGGGGCTGGAACAATATCCTGGGCCGATCGGGACATCATCTTGTAGGTCAAAGCAATCCTGCCATCATGTGATTTTGCCGAGTGGGGCACGCGGATGGAACGCCTCGTCTGGGTAACGTTACACTCAATGGGTGGCCACACTGTGTGTAGGGCTGCTGCATAGTAGCCATGCTCACATAGATCAGGTCTGGAAACAAAACACATTCAGTTCACTGCACTCAGAGCTTACCTGCCCTTATCACCGGTGCTTAATTCGGACCGATTGTTGCTAGAACAATGGTCGAAACTGACACAACCGTACAATCTACTCAAATAGAGAGTACATACTTTTGTCGCTTTCGTATTCTTCGCTGCAAAGAAAATAGCAGTAAGTATAAGACTGCGGTAAAAAGCTGTAACTAATTACAAGCGATGGTCAGTTCAATCCTTCAGTAGATGCGTCTCAGACACTAGTGATGAAACAGAGTGGATAGATTATGTACATCCAGTGGCGGGTTTCTATTACGGTTTGTTTGTTTTGCTTCACTATAATCTATCGGTTGGCACATTCCCACGGTTAGTACACTATTTTCACTATACACAATTTAATCAACCATAGCATTGGGATAAAGCCAGTCAGTCCTCAATCTGACTGTGCTATGAACAGACCCATACGTCACTCACACGAGGTGGTTTGTCTCGCATGGATCACACCTAAGTCACCTAAAGCCGGAATAGACTTGTGTGGATGTATCACCAGCCCCGACACTATTCTTCAAGATTTACCGGCCACTTTTTTGCAAGCACTAAATCACAAAGTTCCATTAATCATCTGAATATGACTGTTGGCCATTCTTTTCGGTGACCGGTGAAGTCACTTCGAACAATGACACAACAGTTTGGCATGGAGTCTAACAAAAGTCTGTCAGTTACTAAACAGTTTTCAGTGTCATGCATGCTCTGTTTCAGTTAGGAAGAGCTGACACTGTCACCATGTTAGTCGTCGGCTGTAGGCGCACATCGCAATTGTTTGAAAACTGGAACAACAAACTATCGTTGTGTTTCTAGTTGGTGACTCAAGTCACTGGATTACCGAGGCAGGGAAGCCTATAATGCCCATGTTTAGATAATGAATACTCTGTAACCTTGATACGGATTATAAAAAAAGTAAAATGAAGGTAAAGGAAACACCAATGAGCCAAGTGTTAGACAATCAATGCAGTCAGTTTGAATATATTTATATATTAGAAGGACCGTGGAAATCACGGTTATATTTTTTCCATTGTAAAATTTTAATTATTTTTGCCCATGGTGGAACAGGCTAACTAGCTGGTTTGTATTTATTCTGCTGGTGTATTTGGGTGAATCACGCAGGTATTTCTAATAAAAACATTTCCAACTTGGCTAGTTAGCAACAATATTCGTATTGATTGAACATCACTCACAATTGATCGCAGCTGTCGCATTCCCATAGACTTTCCAGTCGGCCCATTTCGAAAAGAAGCACTAGATTCGAGTTTCGCTCTCATTAGAGCTCGTCAGTAGTGCATATCGTCGCCACTGCCGGGACTTGAACCACGGGCATGCTGTTCATGAGGTAACCGTGTTTGCCACTACGCCACTGACCTCACGTTAGGCACGACCGAATTATCATATGTGAACACTCAACCACTTTCGCTTGTCTATGTGAATGCGACAGCTGCGATCAATTGTGGATTATGTTCAATCTATATGAAAATCCAAATCCCCTACTACTCATCATTAATATTCGTATTGTTAAGGCAACGTGACATTTTTCACCTCACAGTTAAACATGTGTTAAAACATGTGTAATTCGGTGACTTACTCAAGCTGACAGACACTTAACTATGGCCAGGGACTTGGTTTTCCATTCAATATGGTATGCGCTACCGTATGGTGACTCAATCTGTCCACTGTGACGGCGATATCGCTTGGTCTACCATGGAACCAAAGATGTTGCCAGTCAGCTTTCGCGTCGCACTCACTGGGTACCCTAATGGTCCCACGATCAACTTACGCCACTTTATGGAGTGCTCTATCAATTCGGATATGATATATTCATCATACCACACCATAGAGGGCGTGCTTACGTCCAACGTGCAACATCCAGCTGAAATGCACTGCAGATATATTTTTTCAATCTGAAATATGCATCAGCTGAGATGCAAAACTGGATGCTACCGGTACACCAAATGTGTTACTGAGTTCTCCTGTCCAATTTATCGCGAAAAGACATCCGATCATTTCCCATGCTGGTGTTTTCAGGTTGACTGATCCAAATTTATCGGCAGTTGTAACTAATGAAACCAGATTCTCCCTTCTCTGGTTGACTAATTGTCACTTCACTACTTATATACTCACATTTGCTACTTATCTGTAAGTTTTAGCAAGAAAGAAAACATATAAATGACTGCTGCAATAAATTGAGTTCTACCGTGTTAATCAAAATATATCCTCAAACTTTCAGCCAAGTAAAACGGTGATCGTATGAATATGATGCACACAATACTGCTAAAACTTTTGTCGTTTCTGTCAGGAATAGTGGTGTTGTGTGCGGTTTGGAGTGATGATGTTCGGTTGATTGTAGAACAACAGATGTGAACAAACGAATACGTAAGCATTTTTGTATTCAAATGTGAAATACTTTTGAATAGATAGGATATTCAGATTGACGAAACTATTGATAATTCCGAAAAATCAAGTCGACAAGATGCGTATTAGTCAAATGGCTTCTGAGTACCAACTCTATACATATAAAACTGATTCAAAAAAATTCTTATGCATCATATGACGTTCTATCCACCAAAATAGATGTTCAAAACTCGCACCAATTTAGAGAGAAGGTTTTGGATTCAGATTATTTGAAATCAGTTTCGGTAATGTCAGATATACTATGAGGTTATTGATAGTGTAATGATTTAACAACCATTCTCGGTGAAATATCCAATGAAAGACCCGGTTGCAGTCTAAGTCGACATGAATTGAACAGCAAAATCTTAAAGTATGGTGTTTGTTAGAGTTTAGTATGAACGAAACGAAAATTGTATAGTACGTTCAATTTAAGGTAGCCATTTGTCTGAAGTAAAGTGAACAGCATCAATCGTACAGCCAACTACAATATATGCAAGCATACGCCGCAGATCCACTTGCTACAAGTGTTACATAGGAAATGTGGGGGGATTCTGCGGTCATGTGATGCCACGCTGAATAAGTGAGGTACGGTTCATAAATTATTCAGCTTACATTATGTTTAAAATATCCCATAAACTATACGACCGTTCGACGTAGGACAGAAATCGAAGGACTTGGTAAGTAGAGCAGAGGTTAACCTTGTGCTATCGTGCTGCATGACTCCTTGTGTTGAGGACAGGTGATCAGGCACTCGCAATACGGTCCATGCGCTCCACACGGAGTACAGGCCCAATCTAGCAGTCTGGATTTATGTAAGGTGAGACATTTTATACAAATGTGATAGGTTAAGCGCGCAAGGCTGATTAAACTATGGGAAAAACCTGAACCGTTGATCATGTACACTCGTTATGCATCACGTCAGGCCAATGTAATTGATTTTAAGGGGAAGGTATCTTTTGGCACCATTTCCATATGACACCAAAAACGTGGATTCGATACACGCCGCACGTTTTTAAGTACCGGTGAATTTTCTCTCTCGCAAACTGCCAGTTCTCCAACCCACAGAACTGGTATTTGGTAGATACCCCGTAAACTTAATAAGTAGGACATCTCCAGGCCGAAGAATAGTTCATATGCCAGTCACGTCACCATTTGCACCAAACCTGCGCTACCCGTTTTATTTTCAACTTCTAATTGTAACGAAAAGGTGTTCAATAAAGCACAATCTTTATTGTCCACGTTAGTTACCATGCCACACGCTCGCTTACGATTTTGAACCACAATTCCAGACCATAACAACCCCCAGTTTCCGCTCACACGTCATGTGCACTCATACCCGGTTTAGGTGTGTGATCGGCGCCTTCTATCCGAGGGTTTTCCGCCTGTTATTTCACGTCCGTTGATCCGATTTCGTTGAGTGATGGCTTGTCCGGTCGTTCGTGTTGTCCTCCGTCTATCCACTGTGTGCTTTGAACGTACTCCACGGCCGTGTCGAGTTATTCCTGCGAGTGTGGGAATAGTCACGCCCCCAATTTGGTCATGCATCCTATTTTGGCTGCCATGTCTTGCCCGTTGGTCCGATCCGGTCGAGCGATGACTCATCCGGTCGCCCACGCCGTCCTCCATCCGCTCGCCGTGGGTTTTTCAAAGCACCTCCCTCTGTGTTGAGGTATTCCGCCGAGAGTTGGAATGCTCGCACTCCGTGTCTGACAGTCCATCACGTAATTACTTGGTTCGGGAGTAGCTTCTTCTAAGTATTATTGCCGGGCTTTTCTGAGGTGGCCTGGTATGCTAGTGTCACATGTGCGCCTTCATTGTACTAGGTTTATCCTACAAACGAGGTAGTAAGGATTTTTTAGTCCAATGCCAATATATGCTGGGTTCCTATCTCGCTTCCAAACAAATCGTTGGCGGTAGGTAGTCTAGCATCCGACTGAGGTTGATCGAAATTGTGAAGAAATATACAAGCCACGCTGCAGTTGCGTTTGGTAGAGGCCATACTCCCTGGCCCATTTCCATCATCGTTCGAGGGTCCATGGTTACCTCCACACATGCACATACAGTGATGTACATGGTCCCCACGCCCGACTATCCATGCCGCACACACCTGAGCAGGTGATGTGACTAACGCACATGTGAGACGACAACCCTGCCAGCTGACAGCAATGGCAACTTTCGCTTCTGATCGGCATGCTACGCCCTTGCGAGTGAAGTAGGCCCCGTTTCTGTCTCTATCAAAATGCCCTGATCTAACAATATCTGCCACATCAATCAAAAACTGATCATAAGTGCTCTCGTTGGGACCTTATGTTTTATTTCCTTATGCGTTTTCATAATGCGTATTAGTACATGTTCATAATCCACACTTCCTATTCCGGTTTTAGTGGATGGCATTTGAGCATCTTGCAGATGGTGTTTGTCCGCATCAATTCACCAGGGGTTCGTAAAGTGTTACTTGTAGATAAACCCTCGTATGACTGAATTTTTCGGGGATAATGACGTAATATACCTGTTTTGAAGTAAAGGACAGCTTAGCATAAAGTAGAGTGAACACTGTACACTGGTTACTATGATAAGCAAAATTTCGACTCGATTTAACGTGATCTGTCTGCTCTGATGGACATCGCGAACGAGAGAAAATCAACCGTGTTGTCAGTCACTACAATCGAGGGAAAAAAAAGGGCACTGAAATGAAATATGCAATAGGCTGCTCTTTTAAAAACAACCTTCCAATCTAGGTGGTCATTATCAATGTTCCAAGTGGTGGAAGACGTTCTTCTGGTTGGCGGTTTTGTAGTACGTGTGAGCTTAATTAAAACAGTCTGAACACCAAAATTGGACCACACGAATTATCCCAGAGAATGCCTTGCGTGAAGTCAGTAACCGAGTGGTTTTTCCATGTTGAATACGTGCTTTTAGTTTTACAGTGTTGTCGGCCGAAATATTGCGTTATGAGTTCTTACGATCAATCAGAATTTTTGCCTCTTGTTAGTTGAACACCACTCATATTCCCAAGCAATGCGAACGTTCCTGTTCGATGTGTTCGAAAACAGTCACTAGTTTTGATGGTTATATTTTAATGGAGAAATAGCCATGGTCCAGATCGGGGTACAAACTCCTGTCTAAGTACTTTTTGAGACGAGCTCAGGATCCACTACACCACTCACCTGATATTGGGCACAACATAACAATCACTTCTAAAGACGCAAACAGATATCTGTATGAATGACGCTGAGGTCATTCGACTGTATCAATAGGTGCCATAGTAACTAGCATGTTAACTTCGAACTGTGTGTGTTTCGTTCGCGTAGTAGTCACATTTGTGAAACAATTAGTAACTAACACTGGCTGACAGTGAAATTAAAGACTGGTCTTTGATGTTATCAAGTTCCGAAAAATATTACACTGACAATATTGAAAACTGCAACGGCTACTACCAAATTATAGACTTACCGTTTTCAAGTCTTCGTTCAAGTGTTCCACTAAATGCGGAAAATCAAAGGCCTGATTTAACGGTTTCGACGGAGGGCCACGAAATGTCCTGCACCAATTCTGTATGGTCGCCTCAGGCAGATTTGCTGAAGCTGACTGCCACACAAGTAAATAATAGAGTCCAAGCAGAAACATGAAGTATATTCGCCCGCTGTTATTCGGCGTTGAACCGATCGTCAGTCACACTAACACAAACTGAGCACTACTCAACTGAATGATGAGAGCAATGCACGAGTGATGTGCCAGTGGCTTGCTCGCTGAATTAAAGACCGAACCGTAATAAAGAACTGGTGTGGGACCAGTTAACTTCCAACTCCCAATGGTTAATTATTAAAGTAGATAATGACCGGAAATACTAATTGCCGTTGATCGCGTATGTTCGAGTAGTCTGGATAAATTTGGACAACACAATTCCGTTGTCAGCTCGGCAATGAACCGGTAGTGACAGATATGATAAAACTATTGGACATTGTTTGACATAGGAAATCAACCGGGATCGAACTGCGCAAGATTCACGCTGCCACCGCTATTCACAGATGGGCTGTGGATGCCCCAAACGTGCAACACAGCAGAGCGATTGAAGTAGTCTTAATTTCATGTGGTAGGCACGGTGCGTATAAATCAGTGCGGCTGACTTGAGCGCACGTTCAACTTGTACTTTTCTTATTGACTTCACATCTAGTATATTTTCGAAATGAACAATAGACTAACCATGCCATTGTTAACCGTGTAATCAAGAACACCAATATCGCCAAAAGTGCAATGTAACAAGGTGTTCTACATACGATCGGTAAATTTCCGGTGGGTTTCAAGCATCAGAGTTGCTTAACTTTGAGTTAGCTGATTTGTCGAAAACTGACCCGATGAAGGTCACCTGCAGCCGGAACGAAAAGGGCTTCTAAGTGCCAGTTAGTAATTATCGGACTTCTGTAGCCAGTGACCTTGAGAAACAGCTAACGGAAATAAACCATGTGCAAGATGTGGAGCGGTATAGTCGTTTTGTGACAAGTATCTGCAAATAAATATCTAACTACCTGATTTGCCCTTGTCTGAATTTTCCGAACAGCAGCAGTAATCGAACCACGAAACAGATTTGTGACTCTTGTGAGAAGAAACGGAGTGCTTTTCCAGTTATTCACCTTTGTTTATACTTTATGGTGTGGTAGTCCAGCCTATCAACGTCCGAATCATTAACATCAGTTAATCTTCCGCCTCTCGTGGACCGTCTCCATCAAACCAGAGCGGTGGTCCAGGATTAAGTTAATTTTTATTAGTAATAATATTAGGGCATGTGCCTGAAATCTGATTTCTGAGGGGAAAATATAATCAGCCAGAACGTCCGTGACATTAATAAAATTCGCATTGATCAGCTCATTCTGGACAAAAATAGAAATTAATTCACTTTGAGTGAACATTCGAACCGCTCGCTTTTGGTGGACGTGGTCGAACACTACGTCGGTAAGTCAACATTGTCAGTGATCCGACTATTAACTCTATGCTGATCGATGAGACGAAGATAGCGTTGCAACAAGTTTGCGCGTCAAGCATACTTCTGTACGGGAACAAGGTCCGGATACCGTATGCCTGTAAGGAATTTTGTCTACTCATATTTAAAATCCACTGTCTCAGAAAAATCCGCTTCATCAGCTGGTAAGGCAGAGTTTAGAACATGAACTTTTTGGATTAGGCAGCCAGAGAAGTTTACGATGGCTAGACCACGTGAGATGAACGGAAGACGGTTGAAAAGTCAAAAACATTTCATTTAGTAAGCTAATTATTGGTTCTGGATCTCACACAAGACCAGTCCTACGCTGGAACGGAATGTGTAAACATGACTTGAAGACAGGTGACAGTAACACTACACTGTAAGAAGCAGAGGTAGCAGATCGCAACAAATGAGAGATGACTATGGTAGCAGGCATGACTGAGAGTGTTTCAAACAATGGTCAACGTCATCTGGATAAGGGAAGATCCAAAAGGAATACATGTGGCAGCTAATGCTGTATCGATCTGTCAGAGCTGCAGCAGACCATGATAATATATGCTCGGTTATTGTGGATACAGAAGAAACTGTGAGAGCCTCTTGGGATATCTGTGACCCATTGGCTTTCAAGACAGACAGTTAACACTCGGTCACTGAGAATAGATTCTTTGGGGTTTGTTCACATAGAATGCTGTCTGCGTTGATTATTAACATATGTAACCAAGGTTGCATTATTTAACCGTCAACCATAAACGTATAGGAGAATTTTCCTTGCTGAACATCGATTTAGATTTCAAATGATTTCCGTATGATTGCAGTACATAATTCGTTTTGTCTAAAAAAAAATCGCGGGTGGGAATTAAACTTCGAGATGAGAGTCAACATGCTGAGAGAAGGCGTTCTTATGGTATCGATTTGGTACAACACAGAAGCTTCTTTTGTGGGGTATAAAGGCTTCTTAGGTTCGAATTTCTTGAATGGAACCACTGATGGTCAAACTAACGTTTGCATAATAATACCAAGTGTTAACGACGGTAAGTCGAAATCCTGATGTACATCTTGTCAACACTGTAACTTGCATTCACCACAAAATAAATAAGTAATCGACATCTGATTGCGTGAGTTTGTGTTTTGTCCATGAAATTCACGTTTCACTTGATAAACTTTGTACAATGACCTGGTGCTATTTTCGAGTGCCAACGACGCTTCCAGATGCTTGAAGTGAAGTATCTCACGCTACCTTCATTAGATCAGTAGGCTCACATCCGTTTATCTCAAACCTATGGCTTTCCTGCTCGCTTGCTGATCATTGTTTGGCTATAATTTTCTCCGTCAAATAGGCCATACCAACCATAGTCGTTCGAATTTCCCAGGTAAAACAAAAGCGGTTTAGGTACAGACATGCACTGCCCCCCAGGGCTCCACAACAGCAAACAGAAATAGTGAGAATTCTACGGGGAACAGACAATACTGCATAGACAATCTTTTCTTCTTACAGCGACCCCTTTTTCACTAAGCAATCCACATACTAAAGCGAACACAATTACAAGTTTCCACGTCGTTTACTGACGTGTTTCAGGTTTCTTACTAACGCTTCAGTTAGGTTTATCAACAGACACAGCCGGTAACGTGTAGCAGTAGACGAGGTTTCCACGGTTGGGAAGAAGAAAGTCTACATTGAATTACCATTCAAAGGTGACACTTCTTCACTTCGAACAACAAAACGCCTCGTCGCTTCCATCAAGCGAGCATACAATGTGGCTGAAATCGTAGTCGCTGAACGAACTCGTAAGCTACCGTTACCTTCAGTAAAGGGAGAGCAACTTATTGGCGCCAAATCACACTGTATTTATCAATTTGTGTGTAACTGCGACGAAAGTTACATCGGCAGAACCGATAAGTGCTTGAACTCTAGGATGAAGGAACATCTACCGAAATGGGTTCAGGATATGATTGCGCAATCTACTCCCTTCGTCCCGGGATCACGCAAACTTCCGGCCTCGTCTATCGCCAGACACATGTTGGCCACCGGTCACCGGATTAATCCTGAATCAACATTCAGGATTACAATGCGCCACGCTAATCCGCGTTTCCTGCGTTTCACTGAGGTCGTTGCGATTAGTCGTCTCAAGCCAGCATTGTGTGTACAGAAACAATTATATGTAAGCCTTAGACTCCCATGGACCTAATAGTTTTGTACTGTTTTCCTCCACCTAATTTGCTATTTTATTTTCTTCACCCACCACCCTAATAGTGTCATATATATATTCCTGGTTATTGTTATTTGGTACCGAAGAGGCAATACGAAATGCTAGCATCTACCAATGTCCGTCTTCTTACTGCTTTGTTCAAATTTATGAAGGGAACCAAGTGTTTTAAAGTCGGATCATTTGGAACCAGGTATGATCAAAACAGCGGGATAAATCTCAAAACACGCGTATGATAGCCGTCTAAAAGCACTGTTAATTCGTGTGCAGCCATGCCCAAACCTCAGTTCGTTGTGTCTTGTGATGTCAGGTCTCAAGCAAACCCTGATTCAAAGTATAGCGCAAACGCCGAACTGTCACCAACAGTTTGTATAATCTAATCAACGAAAGGGTTGAACATAAGTATGACCTTAATATGCCGTTCACTAATTGACTATTAACTCTAGGTTGGGGCTTCACCAATTCGCCTCGAATTTCCCATTATATAACGATATTTATTTCGACCGAACAGTCGTACTTCTAGTAAGCTTGCTATCAAATCATCTCAAGCCGACAATGGTGCAGAAAATTCAACTTTTTCACTTGAATAAAAACGGGATGTCGGCAAAACAACAGATAGATACAAGATCAGTAAAATGCAGTTATTGAGAAACTTAAGGCGGGAGAGTGAAATATTACACCAACGGAACGCAGGCTTTCAGAACGAAGAGAAGGCACAATATCCGAACTGATGTGGGTACAACTCGAACTACCAAGTTAGTTGATACTTCGTCAAAATAGGCGGCACAAAACACCAGTGTTCGGTCCAATGATTAAGAAATAAACCCAAAGACTGATAAACAATCTAGAAGTAACATTTTCAGGAAAATCAGAAAATCTGTCTCTTCGAGTTCCAGAGTAGCATCGTCAGCTCTTGCTCGTTAGCTTGACAAGCAACTAAAGTACCGGACGCATCGTTTGAGCAAACGTTTCTGCGTACCGAGAACATACGAAAGATGTCTAATTATGTACATATCCATGTGTGACAAAAATAAACGTTTTTCAACATACCTCCAGGGTTAGGTTTCATGTTGAATGTAACGGTGTCAGATATTCGATGAGTAGATTGATGGTACGGAAAGTAAGCTGCTGATATTCATCAGCGCGGGATATTTTCTTACCACGGCCTGGGCTGGAACTTCGGTCACACTTTACTGAAACAGTTGTGTTGACCATTACGTCGAGGACCTAACATTAGACACGAGTGAATCATCATATGTGAATGCCCAGCCACACTCGTTTGTGAATAATTTTCAGATTACCTGATAGACTTAACAAGAGATAAAGTAACCGTTCTGTTACCTCAGATAGATGACCCAACACTAGAACTTCTCTTTTCGAAAGGGACTGACTACCATGCCTATGGAAATGCAACAGCTGCGACGAGTTGAGTGATACACAATTTATATAAAACCAAACAGACCTACTGATCTGCAAGCAAAGGTCACTGATCTGAGGTACGGTTTGATTATGCAGCAAAGGAAACGATCGTTACCCAGTGGTGAAGTTGGGATGAAGCAGTTTAACACACGTGAAGGCTTATTACCTGTTCTTTCTGTGGTAAGGCACACCATGGATACAACTAGACAGTTGCACTATGGGCCAAGATGGTGGTTCCCAGAACAGCTTCTATCTTCTTAGAACTGTCATTTTTTAAGAGAGATCGCCGTAGCAAAAGAACACCGTAATTCCAAATAAAAACGGGTTCGTAAAGTCGACACAACTGCCCCATTCTCTGCATTACCAGTAGATCGACCACTGCCTCTTTAAGTTTATCTTCCGACATTCTGTTATGGGCGGAAAGGCGTTTGTTCATCTCAGCACTTCTGCTCCACCGGGCCTTCTTAAACTGATGTTCTCCAGTAGTTATCCAGTTTCGAACTCGGTCAGTTTGATTCTTGCAGGTGATCCAGAAACCCCATACAGAAAAAGACCATATTAACCCTCTTTGACTCGTACTTGAAAGCGGACAACGCCGATGACCAACCTGATGACACGGCAACCAGACGTACCTGCTCATCGCAAGCTCGTTTGGTTGGGCAGTACCACGGAGTTAAAATTTCGACACGTTGGTCTACAAATCCAAACGAATAGTCCATCACACGATGTCACCAGCATGTGTGAAACTGAAGAGATCGAACGACGAGAGTGTCATTATAGTCAAGTTCAAAAGACTCATCCTTAACAAAGCACAGACGGTCCACCGATGACACGGACCAACAAGTGGAGATGATACATGCGATTAACATATCACAGGTGAATGTAGGTTTCAAACGAAAATGTCCGTCAACATTTGTTATGTCTACACTGTTTAGAAGCTGTTAGCTGACTATAAAATTCCGCGAGCGATAAAACTTTATTACCATTACGCCGGAGAAAATGACGCCCCGGCATATAAAAAGCTGAAGCCCTCGGTCGGCTTTATGGAATCAAACATTGAACCATATTGGAATATCAAGTTTAGAGTGAACATCGTTAAGGATGCGACGTATCGGAGGAGGTTTTATGGGATAAAAATAGACCCGCGACTTGGCAGAAAATACACTCGTCCTAAAAGAACCTTATATCCCTGTACTCATCTGAGAGAAACTTCTGAGGTCTTCACAAGTGACGGCAAAAGGACTGAATTTTGATTACCAACTGATGCCTTGCATAACTCATAAACGATATGAAAAAAGAAACAAAAAATTGGATCCAAAACTCTGGATGCACATTGATTCCACGGAGAAATGTGTCCACAAAAGACTGCCATACATGCGCTTTCGTGAAACTGTCTGCTGATGTCGTTTTGAGACTGGCGAATGGCTTATAACATGCAATGTACCACACATTAACAAGTAACTTGTTTACAAGCTGATGGGCTTATTACTGAAGAAGGAAGCTATCTTAACGAGAACGTCGTACAAGCGCAGCTACGAAGGCTTTTTACAGAAGTACTCTCGTTGTACAGATAGTCTTCTAGCCAGTTATTAGTTCGTTAACGTGCAACAAAGGATAATCCGCTCATTTCCCATCTACAGAGAAATTTGAATGCAGGACACCAAAAAACAAGGTAGACCGTTATTGAATTTGACGACCAGCGTAAGTGCGGTGTCGACATCAAGATCAGTACGCTTCGGATGCAGGGCTGTCGGTGCTCGTCAAGATGGTTGACGTTTTTGACAGCAATTTAGACGTCGCAACACCAGATACTTGGATTCATCACAAAGAAGTTGTGCACCCATTGATCAGCAGAAAACGTTTCCATATAGTGTCTAGTGATCAGTCGTGTGGATAACATCAATCACCATTAGATGCTCTTCTTTTTGTGACCGAATAAAACCATCTCCGATAAAGGAGAACGATGTTGAACAAAGGGTATAACAAATAAAATAAAAAGTCTCGACAATAGTTCTTGTCGTCGTTTTGTTGTGGTCCAGATCCCAGGTACCGTTAAGTGGAGTGAGAGGAAGCCTTTAGATTGGTGTGATTGTTTTAATTAACTAAATTCGACTGAATTATTTTGCGTTCAAATAATGATCCCATACAAATCTGTCGATAGTTCAATAAGAATTTCTACGTTATTCACAGAGCATCTGCGTTAGGACGAGAGGTCCACTACTTGTCTTTATGTAGACTTTTCAAAAAATGTTGATGAACAGGCTTAATTTTGTAACGCAAATTGGGGCGTGAACCAGTGGAAGGCATTACCTCGATCGCTAGGAGCTAGCTAATCGTATTTCAGCAATCCACATCCACATTTTTCATAATAGTAATTTCAGTTATATGGAGATAAAATGCCAAATTCATGTCCGTTTGGGCAGTTAAAATCGTGGTCGTTCCAGTGTTAACAGACGAGTGCATAACAGCGGTGACAAAATTTTCAACAACGAAGTAACAGTGAGAACGATGTCCAATCGGGTACTGACAAACGTGGCAATAATCGGCTAATTATGAGACTCTGACTGCAAATCATTTAAATTGTGATCGTTGAAATAATCGGATTCTGTTTTATACTTCGTGAAAAGAACTGGAAACGAGTTTGTCAGACCGATTCCGTTCTAAATGACCAGCTGCTCGCCTGCTCAGAAAAGTTGAACTAACACGACAGCAGACAATGCAAGGGCGAACGCAAACAGGTTTCAACGAGGATTTCGAAACTGTGCTAAGATTTTACAGAGTTTCAATGGCTCGTACTTTGTTGGCGTGACCAGCGTAGTTTAACTCGATATTTTTCTAATAATCATGTGCTACTAGTAAGTAGTATAATTAAGGACAACAAACTTACAAGAGAGAGGAAACAGCATATCAGAAAAATACTGAAAACATCTCATTCACTAGAATAATGAAAAACTGCAAGGATGTACACGAAAATTTCGTTCAGGATAGCAGGTATTCAGGTAAACAGAGAAGCCCACACTACTGGGATAAGTGAATGAACGATCTATGGTGACCTGCGCAGACCGTGGTCATTAACACAAACTGCAACGCGACAGTAAAATTGAAGCCACATAAACATTGTTCTCTTATTATTGAGTTTGGATATTGTATTCACCAGCTGCAGACTGAAACACGTACAAACTGTCAGAAAACGTTTGTTTTTGATCAACAAGCCCTCTTTTATCACCTCATCACAGCAGAAAGAAGACATAATGTAGAACATTTTAGCAGGCAAGATTCCACCCGATTGACACTGTCGCACTCTTCCTCGTAACACCATCTGACTAGACGATTGTTATTGTTATTCTCACAACCTGAGTCTAAAAGTACTAATTCCTCCAACCAGCCTCTTTCGGTCATTGAATCTCACGCACTTGCACACACATCCACTATTGTCTGTCAGTCTCACCCTCCCTAACCATGCAAATACAGCCCTCCTACGGTCCGCCGTGAAACTGTCAACAGCTAATCGATCTGCCCGAAGGCCGGGTATTTAGACACACATCAGGCCGATCCGATCGCACTTCGTCGGTTCGTCATTGTCTGTCGGTTGCCTGTGCTCCTACTTGTGCCTTTTGGACCCTTGACGGCCTGTTGCAGCCAAACAATGTATCTAATCCCAAGAACGCAAAAGAATTGAGGTTTGTTTCTTGTAATTGATCATATTGTTTATGTCAATAATATCACGTTTCCAGCGACTTGATTAGGTTCTAATACTTGGCGTCGTTGGTTATACGTGCGTCACTCAACGTTCGTCGGAAGAACGTACACATACTTTGCGACATATTAACATTTTGTTTACTGTCACTCAATAACGGACGAAAAGCATACTACGTACAGTAGACAAATGAGACACGTACACATTCATCTAAATCTCTACGCACATAAGACCACGCCAACTCGATTGGTTGCTTCAACTACACCTTGTGCAAACAACGCCGGCTGGTGAGTTCAGATCAGTTGTTTTGACCGTTTCGGTATGTGCTTTACTATTCGTCAAGATAATTGTCAATCTGTTCTGGATACACGTCACTGCAACTGTAGCTGAACTAGCAGACAACACGAGGGATCATCTGTAGAATGAAACCAGGCACAAGCTAAGGTCTGCTTTGCCCGGTACGTATGCAGTCGCACAGCTGAGATTATTTCGGACTGTTAGAAAGCCAATTCTTTGCAGTTGTGAATGGAGTTCGTCCAGCTATTCTGTCACTCAAAGATGAAGTTAATGAAACTGAAACCAGCCACGTTTTCGCGTCCAGATAGACCTTTCTGAAAGCAAACACCAAACTAGAGCTTCACACATCAGTATTTGATTGACAACCAGACATTAGTCTGGTTGATCCTTGAATTTCTTCCTCTTTCTTTGATTTACTGAACCAAACATGGCATGGAAGTTACATTATCCCACGATTGCTTACAAAAGCAGTCAGAATGTGTAAGTCACAAGAACGTTTATCTTTAAGACTTACTGCTCACCAACCTGAGATTCTGTGACGGTTGACAGCTGCAGGACTGCACAAAACCCATGTGGTTAACCCATATAAATTCTGCAGATTAGACGGGTACCAAAATTAAACACAGCCATACAGTGTTAGTGAAATTGGATTGAACTTTTCCACTCAAATGGAAAGATCCGCCACGAATAATTTTTAACATAGACTATATTTGATAATTGTGCATTACAAACGGATGTAAGTTACACAGCATAATCTGAACAAACTACCAGAATCATATTTAGATCAACTATAAAAATGTACTAAAAAACCACGTTTGACAGAGGAGCTTGGGACAGCACCAGCAGTCGTCGGTTCGTTGATTGGACAAATACAATCTTCTCTTTAAGCGACTGAGCAACCACAGTATTACACAAAAGCAAATGTGGCTGAGTGCTTACGAATGCTAATTCAGTTGCGTCCAACACAAGGTCAGTGGTATGATGACCAACAGAGTTACTTCATGAAGGTCTGGCCGGAGTTGGAGTACTGGCCGTGGTAAGTGTATGCATCACTAATGAGTACCAACAAAGGTGAAACTCGAATCCTATGCTTCTCTCCGAAACGGGGCTGATTGAAAAGTATATGCGAATGCGAGAGTAGCGATCAATTTTGTTATTCAATCCTTATATCAGATAGTATTTTTGAACAGTTTCAAAAACGGTGTTGAGAATATACTGGATGTTCAGTGAAAACACACAGAACCCTCTTTGTCGTCAGTATATGGTTTCGCCCGTTACAAGGACGCTTGATAAATATGTCAACACATTCCAACAGTGAGCATTACGAGATTACAAGGGGAATTTTTTTCGGTCGGACTGAGGTCCGTATTACACCACGGAGACACAACCTCATGGAGATAGCAGAGCGAACTGTATGTCTGTATGGCCAATTGAAACAAACGAAGCCACAGTCGGCTGATAACGGGATGTCCTATATCCCTTCAGCTTCTTTGGAACCATACTCACGGCAGTCTCGACCGACCTTCTCCGGCTGTAAACATTGATGAATGTTTGCGAGCAGTACCTTCTTTAATCTCTCCCCTTCTTCTTGCAATCAGTTGTCGGTGCACAGAGAGGAGAAATTAGAAGTGCTGCTCGCAAACTGACATTCTGAGAAATTCACCGACATTCACAGCCAGAAAAGACCGATCAAGACTGTAGGGAGTACGGTCCTTAAGAGGCAAATCCACGTTTCAAAGGCAATCATAACACAATTGACGTAAGTCGAAAATTACAATTTGCTCTTACTCGTACATACCCTGCAGTTACTACCGACAACCAGGAGTGTCGCTCAGTTTCTTCATGATCGTGTACTACCGAAATGTTTATTCTCACATGTTATCTACCAGTTGCGGTGATGTCTATAGCGGTAGAACAGATCGGTACCTACGAAAAAGGATGGCTGAACATATGCCTCCGTGGTTGGTGCGCGCCATGACGCAACAGGCAATGACAACAGAGCGACTGAGACGAAACCCGACCTCATCCATAGCAAAACAAGTCATAGAAACGGGTCACGTTGTTGACCCCGTCAACTCGTTTCAAGTACTGCTGCGCAATCGGAATCCTAAATTGCTTGCTTCCTCCGAGGCTGAGTACTCAGCGTCCGTAACCCTGTGTGTGCATAAAACTGCTGACTCACGCAGTCTGTCTAAACTGGAACTGATAACAGTCCTTGTTTCATGTAAACCCCATCGCTGATTGTTTCTACTGTTGTTGCAATCCGCATGTTCCGTATATTCTAATGTTTTACGTTCGTGACTGAAGAGAGTAAACGAAATGTTAACACTTCGCAATATAGCTTCTATCGTTGTTGGTGAGCTGAATCAACGGAACGAAATGTTTTAAATTTCTCAGGCATTCCTGTCACTACTGACTGTGTGGTGAAGTGAAATTCCATCAATGAAATGTTTTATTTAGAAGAGTACTGTGTTGCATGTGGCGCTCGTGCTTTCGGCGCCAACACCTACAGAGTTAAAACTGTTCTCGGGCTTTCTCTGTTAATGTTTCGTCCTCGTCAATGTCGCGAGGTTCATTTTGAGTTGTTTCGTCATGTCTTTCAACTTATTGAACTCCTCGTTGATGGCGGGTTCTTACTCTTTGTCTCCATCACCGCTGTTGACATTAGTGTTCAGGCAACATGTAACCATTGAACGATGTTCATCGGAATGCACATCCATACGGGATGAACCTGACCTCTCGATAACAGAGACTGACCGATCTGTCAATAGCTGGTCGTTCTATGCTGAGTCCAGCTGGATAGGTGCTGCATTCTGCAAGTCTTTAAAAGTAAAGGGACGAGCAAGTCGTGTAATGTTCGGACGGATTATCGTGTTCAATCATTAAGTGTTCCGTGTGACGCACTCCAACTTCGCACGACTCATCCCGCACATTCTGTGACTTGTTTTTCATATGTGCAGAGTAATGAGCATCATATAGTCAGTGTTGACCCTGACTGTTCTAATGACCTCCTTGAAATATTTCTGAATGCTCCCAACAGCTGCAGCCAGAATACTTTCATTTTTCAGTTCGTCATCATATCAACTGTTGCGTCCAGAAGGCTTCTGGTACTAAGTACACTGTATTAAGGAAACTAATATAAATTCATCACCGCGAACAGATTCATGCATTTTTACTCAATGGTAGCCTTGTAATCTATTCCATTCCCCGACGTTCTACTGAATATTTATTCCGGTTTCATGCAGCTGGCTATGGTTTCTCATGTCCATGATCAATGGCCCTTCCGTCTCTATCTCGTACGAATTAATATTAAATCTTAACGCAGCCACAAACACGATCTACGGCTTGGTAACTGTTGGGAAAAGGCACATTTTCTCAAAAATTAGCCTTATATGCATGGACAATGGACTTCTTCATTTTCCGAGAATTTGAACGCCCGCCAAGATTCTGGAACGTTCGAGAAGTTGCACTCGCTTCCGATTGGTCCATTCGGCGACCTATGTCCAAGGCCACCCCAAACCTATAAACAGTTGCTGTAAACCGCTATTTTGCCTCCGGGCTGAGCAGCAAATAAGGCTCGTTTGAAAGCCCTCTTTTTCCTTACTTGTTGGGAGGATCTAAGCTGCGAGAGTTGTGTTCCGATATTTGAGCTCTGATTTCCGTACCGTTTTGCAATATCGTTGCGTTCGTACGTGATAGAGATATTTATCGCATTCTTGCATTTCTTCTCGCCTTTCTCTATCAGGTGGGGTCGTAACAGTAATGTTATGAGTAATTTATTATAACAGAACTGGCCTGACTAACGTGCTACTTGTGTACCTTGGGTAAGCCATGCTGTCTGATCTATGTGTTCAATGTAATAAATATGAACGTCGTTATTTCTATCTTGTTCTTTTGCCTAGAGTATTTGCACGCTTTATAATGAGGATGTTGACCTTTTGAACTTGTCTTATTCTTGCAAGAACCACGAAAATAAATGAGAAATGAATAGTGTGATTAGATGGCATCAAACCAGATCTTTCTCCAGGTGATAATATAAGCTGAGGTGGAAATGCAATGTGTTTCTTAGTGAGCAGACACGACTGGTTGGTCAAGAATTTATCATTTTGGCAACGGGGTTCAAGCAGGATTGATAAAGGACATCCCGTTATCAGCCGACTGCGGCTTCCCCTGTTTCAATTGACCATACAGACATACAGTTCGCTCTGCTATCTCCATGAGGTTGTGTCTCCGTGGTGTAATACGGACCTCAGTCCGACCGAAAAAAATTCCCCTTGTAATCTCGTAATGCTCACTGTTGGAATGTGTTGACATATTTATCAAGCGTCCTTGTAACGGGCGAAACCATATACTGACGACAAAGAGGGTTCTGTGTGTTTTCACTGAACATCCAGTATATTCTCAACACCGTTTTTGAAACTGTTCAAAAATACTATCTGATATAAGGATTGAATAACAAAATTGATCGCTACTCTCGCATTCGCATATACTTTTCAATCAGCCCCGTTTCGGAGAGAAGCATTAGACTCGAGTTTCGCCTTTGTTTGAACTCATTAGTGATACATACACTTACCACGGCCAGTACTCCAACTCCGGCCAGACCTTCATGAAGTAACTCTGTTGGTCATCATACCACTGACCTTGTGTTGGACGCAACTGAATTAGCATTCGTAAGCACTCAGCCAAATTTGCTTTTGTGTAATCCTTTTGGCGTCCACGATATGGTACATACTGACTTTTTCTGAAGGCTGTTTCTTGAAGGAAGCAATTAGTTGGCAAGAGGAGAAGGCGGTTTAGTTTGGTTTCTTGGTCTGTCGACAGTGCCAGCAGTTGACAGGAGACGACCAAAGCAAGCTGTATGGACTGCAACCGACTCCGGCGTAAATAGTTGAGGGACTGTTAGGACGCCCACCCTGTTACCGTCCCATAGTGTCTCCGCCGTGAGAAAGAAAAAACCATTGACTTTGTTCTAGTTAGCGGACCTGCTCAGAGCGGCCGAGTGGTGACCTTGGCCAGTTTTTGCTTGCCTGACTTTTTATTCCACTATGCGTATCAGTGACCTTAACTGTTTCTTCCGTCAGCTGTCCTTCTCTGTTTGGCCACCGCGTTTCATATAAGTACTCTGTATTTGTCACCTTTGCCACACGTTTTGGAACGCCTTGGGACGGTGACAGGGGTGGGGGCACCTTAACAGGAACTACATCCGGTGGATGTTATGGGACTCACGCCAGTTACAGAAAAAACGATAACCATTAGGCCGGGATATTTTCCAGTAGGTTCGAAATAACGAATTTCCCGGACCAGAAAGCCATCACAATGAATGAGGCTTACTGTAGCAAATCAAGTTGTACTAGGTTATATTTTTATGAAGATAGGTTCACAATTTGAATGTAGGAAGAATTTCGAACCGGCCACGAAAAACTGGGAGAAAAGTGGATCCCAGAAAAACTGTAAACGTGTGGCTAGTTTGACTGATTGTTGAGAGTTGTTCGTTACCAAAACAACCGACTGAAAAATGGCAGTTTTATTAGCCTGCTATGCATTTGCCCATACGGACAAACCATCATTTCTATTTGCATGCGGTAGATGCCGGGGGACATGAGTGAAGCAAAACTTCGTATCTGGGTCAAGCTAACAACTCAATTCAAGGAAGCTTATGATGAAGAAGAATTCGACAAGTGACAATTTTGGATATGCGTATGCTCACACAAAAGAAGGAGCAACTAATGGCATACAAGATAAAAGGTAGGTATATTCCAATTGCTTGAAGGTAAAATGAGATACCGAAAAACCGGAGAAGGTCTATGATCTATGAAACTGTCACCATTCAATCAACCAGTCGGACTGTTAATCTTGGACATCTTACTTTCACTTATAATTCGGTTTTTGTCTGCAAGTCGTAAGCACCTTGATGTTTATTATTTTGGTGTGGGTACACGTTAGGAGGCGCATCTCCTAACAGCCAGGACGCGTCACACCACACCGATCGATCGGCCCAGCTCGGATGGTATGGTCGTGGATGGTGGTATGATTCCATTTAGCCAAACAGACTGCAGGTGTGCGGTCGAACGCCAGCGTTCTATCTGAACAGTGCTTTTCTCGCATCGCCTTCTGACGCCTCCTGTAACGTAATTTGTTCTGACTCCCTGACTGCCATATATGACTGTCTCATTTGATTCGTTTTGTGTCTGTCGACCATCTATGGTAATCGTTTTGTCGTATAAACCTAGAGCTTCCGTGGCCTTAGTTTGTCTCATCTCGTCTCGCTCGTCCAATAAACAGTGCAGCCGTGTCTCTTCTGATTTCTTGGTTTAGGCCAAGCGACTGGGCGCGTAACCAAGGTGACGATCCAACAGTACATTTTGTTGTTGTTGGATCTCCTCCCCTCCTTTTTTCCTGGTCAAGGCTCTTCGTCATGGTTGCATGGAAGTTGTGTATCAGAGAGAACCACCGATGCACTGCTGTCTTTGACGAGGACGATGATCTTGTGCGCAAAGATAATGAGGAATGCGGTTAATGACATTTACCAGGGATGTTCATCATCATCATCATTGGCAGTAATACATCAGTGGTTCACACTGATGCTTAACTGCCACACAACCACGAAGAAGAAACAAACCCTGTTTAGGAAGAGAGAAGAAAAAAGGGAGAGGGGACCTAGTCAATGAAAATAGCTGCGTCTATATTCAAACATACAACATCAAGGCGCCTACACCTTGCAAACAAACAACCGAGCTGTAAGTGGGAGTAAGGCGTCATCAGCAAGACGGCTTCGTCACGGCTTTCACTGCCCCGCGTTATTAAGTGCACTCACTTCACAGACAACTCGGACAAACAACGATAGCATTCACGCCACTGAGCTCGATTAGCCGCCTTCTCACCTAACGTTCCAAGCCATCGACCCTGCGAGGTCTCCAGCCCGGGAGACGAACCCGATCTACAGTGCCCAACCCCTTCGTGAACGGTTTCATTCGTCTACGCCAGGTCATCGTCTGTCCACCTCGCACCTTACGCCAGTTGGCCGCAGCGTCAGCAGACAGTGCTCGGTGTGGCAAACGACTAGCACGCATCCTTAGTACATGACCTAACCATCTAAGCCTGTGCAAATGTAGTGACTGAATAAAAGAACTCGTTTGACAATCAGTGCCAAACACCCGCTTCCTAACCTCCTCGTTGCTCACTCGTTGGTGCCACCGGATACGAGCGATTGAACGCAGACATCGGTGGTCAAACACCTGAAGACGGTTCACGTCTTCTACACTGAGCGGCCAAGTTTCGCTGCCCTAAAGTAATACGGCCCTCACTGTTGTCTGATATACGCGACCCTAAAGCTTCAGAGAAATACCTTTCTGTCGCTATAAGTGCCTCAGATTAGTAAACAGCGCCCTAGCCTTGGAAATACGCGCCTGTATTTCATTCCCTACACTCCCGCAGCCGCCGCCGTTTATGCAGCTTCCCAGGTATACAAGCCGGTCAAAAACTTCCATGACTTCATTATCTAACATTAAATCTACGTAATCATAGCAATCTTGCAGAAGCACTTTGCATTTCGAGGCTGCAAAGCGCATTCCGAAATACCTAGCAGAACGCGAAATGGTGTTCAGCGTTGCTTGTACTGCTTGAACGTTGTCAAACAGCAACCCCTTATCGTCAGCATAATCAAGATCAATCAGCCTTCCATCAGGTAGGAGGTCCACACCGGCATCTTGAGAGTGCCGTAGACAGTCCTCAATTATTTCAACCATGACGAAAGTGAACAAAAACGGCGAACGGGGACAGCCTTGACGAACACCGCTACTGGTGCTGAAACTGCCAGACAGCTCACCGTAAACCCTAACCTGAGCCGAAGTGTGGGAGTAAAACGCCGACAGTATGTTCACATACTTGGTCGGTACACCCCTGCCTTTAAGCGACTCTAAAAGTGTAGATCGATCCACCGAATCGAACGACCAGGGATGTTACTCGCTAGAAAAAGCGAATTAAGAGAAACAGTTGAAAAAGAGTTACAAGAACGTCAGAGAGAATCCGTCAACAGGGAGGCAGTGGACAAGCTAATTTATTGGAGTGAAAAGAGTGCAATGAATTGCTCATCAGAAATGAGTGGTAAGTTGTCCGAATGTGTACTATGAGTATTGCTCTCCCATTTGCCTGAGACAAACCTAAAATTACCTCGTCCGCCGTGTGGAAAACTGTGGATGGACGTCTGAAATCGGAATAAAACCTAAGGGAACACTGACTAATTGCATGAGGACCAAATCAATGTGTGTGCAAATGAGTTTTGATCACGGTGAAAACCTAAAGTACATGTGGCATTTTCCGTAGCGAACTGGTCTCGATGTCTGTGCCGTTATGGACACAACGCTTTCAAAGTCATACTTGCCGTAATATTCATTTGGTCAGTGAATCGTAAATACAATCTAACCAACACATGCAAAACTGGGGAAACAGTGTGGGAGACATGCTACACTGTCGATGATACTCTTAAAATAAAAGTGTAATAAAGTAAAAGCTGTACAATTATAATTAACGAGCATTCCAGTGAGTGGTGTACCCTATTATTTTGTCGTTGAACTAACCTCTGCAACTTGCCGCGCAGGGTACCTCGAAAATACATTTTTAACATTCATTTATGGAGGCAAATTTAGTAGGACGTAGCAGGCAGTCCCTTGCGTTACGTACTAACCTACTTCTTCGTGGACCATTTAGAATGACAAACACAAGACAACACAAAATGTGCTGATCTACGAGTGATACGACGTTGACATTTTTGTGGTGGATAATCCAGTAGGCAAACTGCCTGAGATTCGTGCGTACTTGAACGCTTTAACACAAAATGGTAAACTAATGACTTACTAGAAACGGAACTTTCTATAACATTAGTTGACGAGCGACTAACACGTAAAGGAGACAGGTTACTAGTGAGCGGCATCCATCAGAAATATGCATGGACTTACCGGTATTTATACTGCAGGAATTTCGTACCGGTTACATAAAAACGAGGGCCTACCAGGACTCTGTATGCAACAGGTTGAAGTGAATATGTTCTGATGTCTAAGGTAGCTGAAGAAAACTTGCCGATAACAGCCATCTTATTCGAGTTATTGACAGTTATGTGCAATCCACGCCAAAAGTCGTAATCGTTTGTGCTGCTTCGAGCGGAACCATTTTAAGCTCCTTGCAATATAAAAGTCATGACGCGAACAAAATGATTAACCAACGTCTTGTTGGAGCACTGAACGACACCTATAACGCATACAAGCCGATGTATGTCGAAGAAGCAACCAGAATCAAAAAAAACCAATGAGAACAGACCACGCGTTTTGCCAGCCACATCTGAAGTCATTAACGAATATCTCTGTATGTGTGGATGAACCTGTGTTGAGAAGTCGGAGACAGGCTGGTAGCCACATTACCGAACCCAATGTCACAAATACTCCGGAAAGAGGCCCGATATCGTTGTCAATCATGGCTGGGTACTTACAGTATAGAGGTCATATAGTAGATATCATCAACGCCCAAAGAGTAAATGGTCACACAAAGGTAAGGAACGACTAGCCACGTTGGAGGCAGTGGTAATCATGTATCTCGACTCTGTATTCCTTATATAAAAGACAGATGGCGGTCAACTTTGCGGTACCATGGTAACTCGAAGCGCTTCCTCATATTCTCTCTCTTTGCCCATCAACAGCTATAGTTAAATACGTCCCTTGAAATTTGCCACTGCACTAAAGGTCTTCGACAGCAGTACATCAGTGGTTCACAGTGAGGTTCAACAAACATGCAAACTAGAAAAATGAGCAAGCCCTGGCACTAAGAGGAACGTAGAGGATGGGATCTACCTACAAAAAACGACTGTGTTCACATGCTCAACACCAAGATGCCTACACATTGCAAACAAACAACTGAGATAAAAACGGAAATAAGGCCTCCTAGCAAGACAGTGAATGATGCCGGGCTGACTTTAATCAACTTGTGGCCTGACGAACAGTGCGAACGTGTCCCAGTTACGGACGACGTAACTGCATTCAGCGAATGAAGTGTTAACGCTAGAGATATCTTACGATATTGAACCTTTTAGATAGTTGACGGGTCCCTACAACCATAGCCAGAGGAGTGTTTACAGTTTCGGTCCCGAAAAATCTGCAGGGCCTGAGTCTGTGATCCGATCGTAGGGATGGAAATTAACCTGGAGTTAACATAAACTTTAGGATACAATGCATTTCTATCTTGATACGAAGTTCAAGGAGTGAATCGATAATCGCATACACCATGTAAAGTGTAAGGATAGTACTAAAATCTATATTTAGCACACATCGTGTTATCCAGAAACTAGGACAGATAAACAAGTGCTGATCAATATTATGAAATAAAGCCCGGCTGGTTTAACCGAATTGGAGATTTCTCCCCAAATCGGAAGTCTTCAAAGCGGGGTTAACAGACGGTAATTATGTCTCCCATCCAGACGCTTGGGCAATCTGATCAGTACTCACAGGCCTAAGTGGCTGAGCATTAGGATATATTTCTTCGAACTTGCTTAAAGTGATTTCAGCGACGCAGCGGTCGACATGATCGTTTCATGGAAACGTGATCAGGGTTCAAGAATATGAACTAGTGGTGAGCTAAAACAAGATGGGAACTAGAGTCTAGTATCTCTTCTCGGAAGAGGTTAGCGGAGAAGTCCATCCAGATGAGAAAGCTACGAGTAAACGTGAGTGGCCTGAGTGCAGCCATAGCCATAATAACCATGGATACGGCTTAGAGCTGAAAATGATCACGAGAAATATTGTTATTCTGATTCAAGCACAATTAACCCGTTGTCCATCATTTGCCAAAAATGAATATGTAAAAAGCACCACTTGGGGGTGCATAGAGAGTACTGTTGAAATGACAAAGAACTTGGACCAAGGATCGAAGAGGCACAGCGGAAGTGATAACCGAATGCCAGGCAGATATGGTGGTGTACGCGCTCAATCTATAATTAGGACGGGACATCCATTTGGTAGTGAAGTTCACCATTATCATCATCATCATAACAGGCATGAGCCTGATCAAAAGGCACTGTGGCTCGGGCCGCCGCTCACTTTAACAGTGACGTGGAATATCCTAGAAGAAAACATTACTAAGACGGTTGAAAATGAATAAGAAGACTAAACGGATGAAGTAGAAATGGCATGAAGGCAGGTACACCATTGGCTGCGGCACATTGTTATCTCAGATAATGCTTCTAACCAGCGGTTTGAGTGCTCAATGAAGTAAAAAGGTTACCAATGCTCCGACAGACTTATGTGCATCTAGTGAGACACCCGAACTAAGAACGTTAGTAAGAGATCAACACATGGCGAACAAACCGCTTTGAGTCAAATAGAACACAAAAAATGTGAGTGGCCGTCAGCCAAATATCGTCCTTTAACGTTGTGTTTGAATCGAAATTCAGAGGCGGTATTCACTAAGATGTCTGACAAGCCAAATTAAAACAGATTAATATCTCAAATGTCGAGTTAGGTCGTTATTAGAAACGTTTCCTGTTAATTGCCGTTCACATAAATTTATAACCCGTAACATGTGAGGATCTCAACTAGTGTACCCAGATATTCGAACGATTAATGAACCACATGAAATTCACAAGTAGCAGGTATCCGGCAGAGTCAGTTCAGATGAAAACAGCATTTAGTCCGTCCGTAGGTCTGTGGTGCGAATACACAGTGCCTAGTAGGAAAAAATTCTTCTATATTTATGCAGTTTCTCTCCTGTGGACGAGGATGTAATAGTTACACAGACACATGCCTATCGGATAAGACAAGCGAACACCACTCGACATCGCTTATGAACAAAAGGCGATAAAGGATCGATGAAAGTTAAGTCCACGACGTCGACTCACATGGCAGTCTATTTCGATTCAACATCCAAGAAGACCAACCATTAAATCAGCAGTGTGAAGTATAGCACCTTGGCGGTCAGACAAGCCAGTACAATTTGACTGCAAAGCCCAAAACCGCGGATGGCCCGTCGATATTAGAACAAGTTATGCAAGGCCACAGTAACCACGCCCACAATTCCAAACGAAATTAACCTCACTGTCTTAAGAAACGTCTAATTCTCCCCACTTGAGAATCGTTTTTATAGCCACCGTGTTGCATTCTACCTGGAGATCGAACGAGCGAACTTGTCCGCCAGGCACTGACTTCTGATGTGCCGGCTGAATTGTGATATTCGACAGCATAAACATGAGGAATATGATTAGTTCGCAAAGTAACTACTACGTACTACAGCACATAGAAATTAATCGTAGGTTTCTTCGGACGACTCTAGTAAGGGTACGGGCAGCCTTGAAGAACCATCGAAACGCAGGTAATCATAAAGGTACTGGCTGCAGGATCGAACAGTCAGAATGACGGGTGAATTTCATTTGACAGTTTCTCATGCTCTCAAGGAATCCAATCGTCCTTTCCGTCAAAAATTCGTACACAAAGCGACCAACGTGACAATAGAAAGTTCCAAAACGGAACTTACTCAGCAACAACAATAACAGCAATTGATCCGATCAGCTGTAGAGAGAAATAAAATGACAAGACTAATGGAAACAGTCAAATATGTATTGGCTGAAAGCAACGATTGGGGAAAAATCATAACAATTAATGTTCGAATCAAGTAAGGCGAATAACCGGATGAAAAATAAAATGATAATCCATCGGTTGCCAGAATAGTTCCCTAGAATTCCGTAAAAAACGACTAGAGGCGCACTTTCAGCAACTCCTGCAAATAATCACCGAGCAAATATTGGGAAGCGAGTGTCAATAGCGGTGCAGCCGTAGGAATGCCTGGACAAGTGCCTTGACTTCCTGCGATATCGAAATGAGGCTTCTCTGAATTGCACATATGCTAGAATGAAAAAGTAGAAAAAGATAAGAGAAAGCCTCATGATACGACATCACAACAAACTGCGGAATGATGACGGTAGTTAATAAATAGACAGGGTAGCTATCGAATCCAAGAGCTACAGCGAGGAAAAGTTAAGGTTGGTGAAATATGCTAAACATGAACGGAACCAAATTCGCTGGAACAGTTGCGAAACAAAAGCCCACTGATATAACAGACACTTGATCGTTAGGAATGGTGGTGTTGGTAGCTTGGGTTGACGGTTCAGGCATTCAGTATCCGGACTGACAGCTTACGGAACGATTAAAAAAAATTGTCCCACTACAAACCAAAACCATATTAAAAATGACAGCAAGTCTTCTGCAACCACACCATGTCACGTTAGCGCACAAACCAATGGTAACTTTACGAGGAATACTCTCAAAATCGAAAAAAGTAACTCGAACCTAATGACTATGGAGGACATCGCGTCAACCGAACAGAATGAAAGTTATTTACATGGATATATGAATGCGAACTGGCCATCTAGAGACATAATCCGGTTTCGGTGATCTCCGTCCACGAGGCTCAAACTGGACACATCTCCAACCCAAACACCACAGAATCCCCTGCTCAGATAAAAAACGAACACGCAAAGGAGGGTTCTAGAGGCCTGACATTCATCGACCGGTCCAATAAACAAACACATCGAGCTGGACAGATTATGTGGGGCCAGTGCGAGTCAAAAACTTAGGGAGACTTGAGTGCTACCACGTTCAAACGCCTGTATAAATAGAGCAGAGCAATTTGAACACATCGAATCGAGAGTTAAAGCTAGGTAGTGCACAAACAATCCACAGGAATTTCAAAGATGAAGAACTGACCGACCTGATCAATAGGAAAAGATCAACCAACCAGATTTCAGGTCAACGTTCAACACTACCAGGAAAAGACCAATCCGACTTCAAGTCAAAAGTCCAAAGCCGCAGAAAGTGAGCAACCAAACTCCACATCAACAGTTCAAAAATAACAACTAACGACCTACTAGAATTTTAGTCAAAAGTAACCGGAAGTAAACAGTCAGAAATCAAAAGGTCAAGAGCAAGCAGGCAATCAGCCTCTAAGCCCTGACGACGTCACTTCGTTTGACGATTAAACGTTTGCAACTTAAATGACAAGCTCGGAGAAATATCCGAATACACCATAAAGTAAGGTTCCATGTCATGACGAGACTGGACCTTGACGTGGCGGGACGGTTTGTGCATTTCCATGACTTGCTGAAATAAAGGGAACGTTGTGATAACCACACAGGCAAAGTCACTCATACCAGGCAGGCCAACAGGTATAGATAAGGAGAAACAATCTCCTGGTCCTCCAGTTTGGGAGTTGAAAGAAGGTTGACATCTTTTTCCGGAAAAAGTGCCGGTCCTGGTACACCATTACTCACCCTCTGGCTTGGGGTAAAGGCTTCTGAGCCAAAGGCTTTGGTTGAGAACCATAATCGTTCTACCATCTAGGTCTCAGCGTCCTGGTAGTGTCTCAACCTACATACAACCATGAATACTCACAACACCAACAATTCCATACTGCACCGGCCATCCCCTAGTATAAACCGGGTCGCACTGTCTGCTGCAAATAGCAGCAAAAACAAGCTACTGCTACCCCACCGCCCAATCAGGCTCCTCCGACCCTCAGTTCAAGTGCTTACTCTACAAGTCCCACAACATATATAGTTAATCACAGTAACATTGCCGTCGGTAAAGCATTACTACGAAGCCAGCCTAGAAATCAGCGCTAACAGCTCTCACTTCGAAGACGTTAAAAGCTGCTGGACCCAGGTCTCACAGGACATTCAGGAAGCAGGTACTGTGGTATGCGCCACGGTGGTTTGTAGGTTGAACAAATATTGGAATTCAGAGGAATTCCTAAAGTTGTTAGATGTCAGATAGAACATCACTCCAGGCAGTTCATATAACAAGAGATACTCGTGAGAAACTCAAGCGTAGCCCAATCGCTGATCGCGAGATTAGGTCAGTGGAGAAATTTAACGAGATGAAAACCGCTTTTGTTTTAGTGAACACTGACAGACTCATTAAGCATATCTGCACTACTGGTCCCAAGCGACAGTCCACCAGTGAAGTTATCTACGAGGCAGATGGCACAGTCATTCATAATGTCCAAAGGGTCAGAGGGCTCGCGGAACACTTTGAAAGTCAATTTAGCTGGCTTCCTGCTTGTACTGTATTACTACCACAAACTTGTAATGTATCAACCTAGTCGGTAGAGTTAGGACCACCCACTGAAACTAAGGTCTGCAATTGGACTTCAATTCTCAAACATAACACGGCTGCGGACTCAGAAGACCTCGTATCGGCACTGTACAAATAAGATGGAGAGGCGTTAGTAAAGGTCTTAGCTGAACTTGTGTGGAACACGGAAAACTTCCCCCGTGCTATCGTCGCTCGATAATAATTCCCATATCCAAGAAAGGTGTCACGGGCTCTTGCGAAAACCATAAGAGGATTTGCTTGAACTAAGTCATTACTACGGTTCTGGCTTCCATCGTACTTCGGTGACTCACTGCAGCTGGAAGAGCAAACATCAGGGAAGAACAGTCAGGGTTTCGTCCTGGTCAAAGATATAATGATCACATTTTTACTCTCCGCACAAATTCTGGAGCAACGTCATGTGTACCGCCGGTTAACAACCGCCGTATTCCTCGACCATGAAAGTGCGTTTGATTTAGTGGATCCAGTTCCACTTTTAGAGTCACGTAAACGCAGAGGTAAACCGACCAGGCATGTGAATATACTGTGGACACCTTATTCCCATAATTCAACTCAGGTTAGGGTTTACAATTAACTGTCTGACAGTTTCAGCACAAACAACGGCGTACGTCAAGGCTGTTTATCCTCACCGGTTTCGTTTGATTTTGTCAGACGAAATAATGGAGGATCGTCTGCGGAACTCGCGAGATGTCCGTGTGGACTTACCACCTGCTGGAAAACTAACTTATCTTTCTTAGGCTGACGACGTTGTTTACCAACTTTATGCAGCACAAACAATGTCAGACGCTATTTCGCACTGTGCTAAATACCTCAGAATGCGCCTTACAGCTTCAAAGTGCAGGGTGCTTATGAAAGGGTGCAGTGAATGCGCAGATTTTACATTGGTAATGAAACTATAGGAGTCGTTGTTCGGTTTATATACTTAGAAAAATGCATTAGCGGCAGTGTAAATAAGAGGAATCGTACAGAAGTGCGTACCTCTAAAACTATGGTGGTATGTGCCAACTTAAGACACCTCTAGCGACAGAGAGGCATCTCTCTGAGGCCTAAGAATCGCGTATATAAGGCGATGGTGAGGGTCGTAATAATTTACGGCAGTGTAACATGACCGCTCAGGAGAAAAGACGAGAACCGTCTCCAGACATTTGATCATCGATGTCTGCGTTCAATCGCTCGTGTCAGGTGGCACCAACGAGTAACCAACGAGAAGGTTAGGAATTGGTATTTGGTAGTTATTACCAACCAAGTTCTTTTGTTCAATCCTTACATTTGCTCAGACTCAGATGACCCAACCATATATTAAGGATGTCAACTAGTCATCTGCACTCTTTGCCGACACTGCGACCGACTGGCGTACAGTGCGAGGTAAACAGATGAGGACCTGCTGTAGCGCGATGAAGTCACCCATCAAGAGATTGGCCAAAGTAAGTCGGGTTCGTCTCCTGGACTGAGGCCTTTGCGACACACAAGTCGATGGCTGGAAACGTTATGTGAGAAGGCGGGTAATCGGGCTCAGTGGTATGAATGCTGTCGTTGTTTAACTGAATTGTCTGTGAAGTGGGTGCATTTGATTACGTGGAGCACTGAAAGCTTTAATGAAGCTGTCTTCCTGATGACGACTTTCTTACACCTACAGCTGGGTTGTTTGTTTGTAGAGTGTAGGCACCTTGAGGTTGAATGACTGAACATAGACTTAGCTATTTTTAGTAGTTACGCCCCTTCCCCTTTTTGTATAGGGTTTGCTTTTTAGTTCATGGTCGCATGGCAGCGAGAACCACTGATGTATTGCTGCCTACGATAATGATGATGATGACGATGAAAATTCAGTGTAACTCAGACATACTGGGATGGTAAAGCCAAAGCCATCTGGCGAGGGTTGCTGATGCGGCCCCGGCTCGGTAGCACAGTCCTGAGGACTATCTTGTTTCGTTGGAGGGGGATAGAACGACAGAACTGGGAAAAATATGAACGCGATGAGCATAACGATAACTATTTTCAAGAGTATAATCAAACCAGATTCATGACAAGACAACGGCTTCTAGTAGACAGTATGCCTCGTCGACCAGTCGGTTGGTTTAACGCAAATGGCTCCACAAGACATTGTTTCAATTCCGAAAACAGTGCCCGAATACGAGCAAAAGGATGGATGAGCTGAAAAATACAGGGTTTGATGGACGAAAAACATACGCCCCATCCATAATTAGTGCTGGCAGTAATCTGCCGAGGGCTGACACTTCGAGTAAACTATTAAAAAAGAACGAAAAACCTTAGTTTCGAACAAAGATAAAGTGAAGATCGAGATTTGAGCGTAAACAAACAACTGAGTTGCAAAGGATAGTTTTTAAAAAAATGCAAGACAGAATCCTCGTCATTGGAACGCCCCATCGATTATCCTTATCGGATGAGCAGTTTGATTAAACATCACCCAGTGCACGGAATCCGGTTAATCGTCGACACAGAGCTCGTGAGGGTCGCATAATTGTAAGAGCCTACCTCCAGTATCGATGCATCAGGTGTGGACACTGAACATAGCATTCGGTTACTTCTCTTTGGAATAAGACGGTCAAATTGTGCGTTCACAACACCAACAAAATGCTATCTCCCGATGCCCAAGATCACAGTCAGGGAACACCACGGAAAGCGTTCTTGACAGCTGTGATTTGTGAGGGGAATTTCGACGTGACAAAGAAGCATCTTTTGGATTTAGGTTGGCCGATTTTGGCCAATGCAGTAGGTCTGACGACGCACAAGCTACTACTCATTGGAATCCAGACGAACACGTTTTGTTCTGTTCAAAAGTTCAGGGAGATCAGCACCTCGTCCTGATCACGAGATTCAATAGCATCCCTACTCCGACGAAGAACAGCTGATTAACATCGCTGCCCAAAAATGATGAAAAAGTCTGGCGCAGTTAGAAATGAATAGCCCGTCCAGCTTGAAAGCGCAGTGAATGGGACATTGACGAAGAGGCCCGGTTAATGTTGCACTCAGTATAGTTCAGACTAGATCAAGCCTATGAGGAGGGATTTAAGGACTTAAATCGTAATGATTAATACGCCGATGACCACGATCAACTGTTGGGAGATCGGAGTACTCTTTATATGAAAGCACGTTTTCTATTCGAAGACTTTTGTGTGGAAGACCATAATGCTGTAACTATAACCGTGGATCCGCTGTATACTTATAGGATCGTACCCCATTACCTAAACTCTCCTGTGACGTCAGTAATGTGACTAACAAACCAACCACTTTCGCGTGGTTCTTCACAATTTTACTGTTCGACACGGTTGTGCCCGAAATGATCGAAGTCCTATCTAGCATAGGTTTTCAGCTGAGCACGCCAAGTAAATCTGACCACCACGTCAAAATGGCAGAAAAAGTCATGCAGACAAATCAAAAGACCTGTCAGCCTGGAACTAACACTCTGCGGTTAAAGGGTGTAAAACACACCACGTAGTGACATCTCAATAGCCAAAAGGTCTTGGACTACTTGCAGATTGTCACCGAACGGGATGGTGTCATGAGTGAAGCCTATCAATCAGTTTCACGAGAAAATTCAGAGCTTTGGACAGAATATCACCGACCATAAAATTGAAAGGAAAAACAGAAACAATAAGATCTTGTTGCACTTCATTACACGACCCACCTCTACATCAGAATTAACAAATATATTAGGTAACCTATTCACCAACAGGCAATCCAAAGGAACGGCTTTGTCAACAGAGTCGGAGGCTCCTTAAATGTCCAGGGAAATAATTACTGTCGGTCGGTAGTAGACGTGGCAGTGTTCCAGCAGCTGGTGGAGAGTCAAGGTCTTATGGATGCATTCATGTTGTGTAATTCCATTTGTTGCTTATAATAATGACCTCCAGTTGTGTTTAGACAATCCGTGTAGTGGAACAGACATCCACAGCTTAGATAGTTGAAGTTAGTCTGACGTATCGGTCCACGGCGCGTGCGTTTTTAAGGATAGGGGGTATAATAAAAATGATGCAACCCATTTTGAGATTGTATTAAAAAGTGAGTAGGTGTCACAAATACAACCACTTTTTTCGCAATACGAAAATCGACGTCAGATGAATGAGCATATACACCATCTTATAATCCCGTCACTTTTCAGAAAACAATGCAACAAGTTAGAACCGTATAGTACATTTGAAGACGAGATGCAATATATCTGTTTCGGCCGGACTCATCGAGAACAGGATCAGGAAGTAGTATAGACGGATACTGATAACAAAGGGAATCTAATGGAGGCCCAGTAGTAATATATCAAGATGTGGAAAACGTTACTACTAATCAATGATAAACAAAACCCTCTCTATACACCCGTTCTCTTTGACTTCCACTGAGTTGTGTCCGAAGACATTAAAAGAATATGACGTGTAAGCGGTGTGACAGATGTGATAATTTAGAAGAAACTAAGTTGTAATGAATCTGGGCTTCGAGTAGACTTGAACCAATGAAAGAAACGGTGCTTTTATTGTTCTACCAATTGATCACGTATTCAATTTTTTTGAAAATAGACAGTAGAGGAAAGTCAAATTACTGATGCAATAATCTCATTTGATGTGTGTGTGTGTGACAATAATAGTCAAACGCAACACTACACCAACAGTTTATGCTAATGCATCACTGTCATAAAACCATGAAAAGCCCTAGTTTGAAAATAAGAGAAGAGGAAAGTTTTAATACACAGAACACTTAGACAAAAATAAAAACGGTCAGTATCAAGGTGTGTGCAACTTCACGACTGTAATGTTGGACAAATAATACCATACGTTCGGCCGTTCAAACCGTAACAGGAGGTGCCCAAAGCATGTAAACATACGACCAAGTTATGAATGAGTTCGGCGACAGCATCCTTTTACCTTTTATTGCCATTCTTCATTAAATGTCGTTATTTCTCAGGTATTTCAGTCAGACGAAACTAACGTCACTGGACCCGGTTAACTAACAACCCCGTAAGAACTTTTCGCCAGAGGCCAGATGGGTTATGTGAGTGTCCGTTTGATAGATGTACGTAACCTACAGTTCCAAAGCTGTCATCCTTTTGCCAAGTCACTACAATGGGGGCTACGTGTAGGTGAACTCATACGAGAAGACTGATTAACTGGACCTAGTTACTAACCGAGTCCAATCCAGAGGCGACAATCATGAATGCTGCCGGCGACTGGTGTCCACGCACTCGTTTGCCACCAACGGGACGAGCAGAATTTAACAAGTCAGCGTAAGGTTCATGCGCCTTGTGAGCCTCGTAGTCTTCGCGACGAAGGGTAGAGATCTGGAGGGGGAAAAAACAAATCTATTAGAAGAAATCACAAGTGTCTGCACATACCGACCGTGCATACGCAATTCACTGGTAATGTGTTGTGCACACTACATGTGGTTAATAAAATCACAGACCAGCAAATGTCCAGCTGGCGCTACTCAGTTCTGAAACGCTGTAGAGTCTATCAGCGTATCAGCCAACTCCATCACACTGATATTAGCTAAACGATGAGGAAATCCTTTCGGGTTGCAGTCGACTTGCACGTCCCAAAAGGGTGAACCGTAAGTATAGAATGCATTCGTTTAAATGAAGACCGTTGAACTGTCTAATAAACGCAGACAGTGAGTGACAAATTAACTTCAAATATGTTAGTTTTTGGAACGGTCAATAATGACAATTATGTCCTGTAAGTGACCACCACGGACGATTTCAGGAACAATTATAGCGCTCAATAAACTATCTTAACAGTCAGATGTCGGGCGATAAAACTGGACCTCGGAATGATCGCTGATTCTTCAGCTAAATATCTTCGAAACTTGTAGACGTAAACCTTGAGATTCAAACAGCTTTGTGAAAATAGATAAAATGCGGCGAAGTCAGCAGAATAGACGGTGGAAACCAATATCAAAATGTTAACTAAGTTAGACTGAGTAGGCAACACTCCACTGAATGGATGAGCACGATCCATTCCATAAACAATTTGTTCTGGAGAACGACTCCCGGAGTTGTAGGTGGTCCACGGGATTCTTGATGATAATTCCAAAACGAATATTCCACGACTGGTTTCGTACTTGGTAGCAGTCGTCAAGTGGGGACAGTCGGACTCACAGTCTAGAGAGCTCCGCTCTTTGTGCGAACAACTGTCGGTTCCAATCTCAGTCCAAAAATAAATGAATCCGGTCACAATGGAATGTTGATTTGACAGAAGGAGAGCATCTAAACGCATGTAGACTAAGTAAACAGATCTATTTGCAAACAGTTCAGGCAGTGTGGACTGCATCTCTGTCTCGGTGTAACCAGGCAAACATGCCCTGATCTTGCTGATGAGACCAAAATACCTAGGGATTCTTGTCCTTAATCGCTCCCGACTGTTGTTAACATTGTGCTATTTACGGACGACCTTACACCTACGTTTTGATGACATTCAGTCCACGGGTGGCGTGACAGAGCATGGGGCAACCGTGTTAATCGTACTGAGAATCTCATTTCATGATGGACAGTAGCACATAAATGATTGACACTGGTTCACAGCTGCAAAGAATGACTAACGTTACAGTACCTGAAAAGACGGGTCAACGCTCACCTTCGGGCTGTTTGCGAGTGGCCATTCAGCATATGGAAATCACAACAGCCGGGAACATACGACATGACGGAACATTGTTGACAATGACCATTCCACAATTAACACATAAACAATGATGTTTTGTACGTGACAGTCAGGTTAATTTGCTATCAGTAGGCTAACTACCCATACAATTACTCCCAGACATTAATGTTCAACTGTCATAAAAACGTACGAAAAACAAGCATTAGTTTATAGAGAAATAGATGACATGGCAGTCAGACTATTCATAAACCCCGTCTAAACTCAGACAATAAACACGAACGCGTCGACACAATAAACAAACAACCGCATCACGCGGTAAAACACAGCGGTATTCGCAAAATGACCATGCTCTAATAATTCTATTTACCTAACAAAAACCGTAACAGTGAACCTGAATAACCGCTACCTGCTCTAGAATATTCAACCGAAAGTACTCGCAATTCCAAAGGACGTACCACGAGGAAATACAGCAATCTACGCCCGGCTAATCAACTGGCAACCTTTTTACCTCGTCATGGCATCAACTGTGTACCCCACGCCACATTTCAGTCAGGAGTGGTTTCAAGAGTACTCCGTTTGACATTGTCTTCAATACACGATGTGATCATTTAACTCATTAGTTTCCTCAACAGTGAGTGTTCGGTCAACACCAAATACTATTCGCTTATTGACGACACCGCTGCTTATCTGTCGGTACATCTTGGGGTATGAGACGATATACCCATATCCGTAGCAGAAATCGATTAACGTTCTCCGTCCTGAACGACCACGCCTCGTAATCCCAGAGCACCACCACTCCCACATGTCTTCTGTATACACATTCTGAGCATTTGACCAGTGTCTTATCGTCGCTGGAGATTACTTGGGCTAGCAAAGGCCAGTCGAGCTTTAGGAATGCGAACTTGTACTTCACTTTATATGGTACTGCCTACGTGGCTTTCTAAGTATGTGAACCGGTCAACAACTTCCACAGTTTGAACAAAACAGTCAGAAAACGGAAACTGGTAGATGTAAGCATTTCGTATTGACTTATCAGTACCAAATTTACAATAACATGAAACGTTTTTTTTTATATCGAACAGATAGGGGGTAGGGTGGTTAGCCAATCTGTAGGTACAGAACTCTGTATTACAGAAGAACGACAGTCTTTGAAACACGCAAGCAACCAGCCTCTGCAGTCGCAAGACACGTCATGACCGCTGGACACGTTATCAACCCAGTTTGTGCATTCAGAATCCTATTACGTCACTCGAACCCAAGATTCTTGAGGTTTGCTGAAGCTGTCGCAATCAATCGACTAAATCCGACCCTGTGTTCAGAAAAAATTGCTCGTAAACTTGACCCTTCCCTGGACTTAGTGACCTTTCTTAACCCACAGATTGACTATCCACCCTACCCCCTATCTGTTCGATATAAAAAAACCGTCTCATGTTATTGTAAATTTGGTACTGATGAGTCAATACGAAATGCTTGCATCTACCAGTTTTCGTTTCATGACTGTTTTGTTCAAACTTCTGAAGGGAATGAACTGTTTTAAATTTCCATAGTGTTGTTGTCAAACACTGAGTTTACTTGGCGATCGTGGTCTGGTAAAACTAATTTGCGGCTGTATTTTGAAGATGGGTTATCCAAGAACAAACGTCACAAACGTTGTCCAACATGAACGTGGAAAGCAGATCGTAATAGTGGAAAACAAGCATTCACAGAGACGACTGGGACAACGATAGCCTGGATGGATGGAAAATAGCTTTGCGTTAAAAAGTCTAAGTCCCGTCGTCTCATTCCAACGATCATCAGATGCGCACATAACATTAGCGGTTGATGAAACAAAATCTAAATGTGGAAACCGAAAGAAGTAGGTTGTAAGATGATACGGTCAGATTATGTACTATCATCAATCGGAAACCACTATATGGTCCACAATACTATAGGCGTTTTGTGTAGGTGATATTATGTTCGCTATGTCTACGGTCAACGTCGCCAGTGTGATCAGTATGCACTCTTCACTCGCCTGTCGGAAGACATGGCTCGATTCACCCGAAAGCTACGCGATCCGACCAGTAATTACATTCGAAAACTTACTATCTCGAGTACCGCAGACGCCAGTTAGTCCAAGGCTTATTTTCCTGTGATTTTAAAAGATCCACTTACGACAAGTTGTATTTGTAATCAGAAGACTGCAGTCTAAGTTCTACTCGGAGAAGTCCCAAAGCGAAATGTACACCTCATCCCATGTAGAAGTTCACATACAACCATAGAGACAGTCATGTTGGATGTGCTGACAAAAGTTAGTAGATGAATTTCGATCGGTGGGAAAATCAAAAAAGAAACTACAGAAATGCATGTGTAGGCCGAATTCCTTAATCACCAAACAGCAGGTAGTGACCATCATCACACCAATCCTGCCGCCTTGTTCAATATTTTACTGAGTACTCGAAACTACCATTCAATAAAATGTATCGGGGTGATGAGTCTTCGTCGGAACCATCCACTCCGCTGGATAAAAAAACGGCTAACAATTATATTCAGCTTACCCCGATAAAGATGATGTAAACATGGCAGTTGATGTTTCAGTAAAATACGTTTAGTCCCAATTTTATTGACCTAGAAATCCCACAGTCTGCATGTTTTGTGGTTGATGAGAATGCACAGAATGATGGATTTAGAAACGAACGTCTCCTGATTTTTGCGTTTGGAATTAATCAGAGTATTCAGTGATCTAAACATAATTTATGCATATAGTTTTATGTACCTCGCTCATTTCACCCAACAGTTCTCCAGATTGTTGGAATATGTGGTCCATCTTCAGGTGACGAGCGGGGCCATTGCAAACGAGACCCTGAAAGGACAACCGCGAGAAAACAGTGAAAAACTAGAGTACACTATGTGTCAGAGAAAACAGGCATGAGGCACATACGTGCACAATGTCGATGTGACCTGGACCATGTAGCCTCAAGCGTATAATTAACATATATGAAAAGCTCTGGTGGATAAAACTGAATGGCATCATACTGCAATCCCTAACAATGAGGCTGGTGTAATATCTCGGCACTCTAGTAGGAAAACAAATCTAGATCCACATAGGGAACGCCTTTTGAGGCTTCCAATAGGTTCAGATCTATCTACGAAGAGACAATGTGACAGTCTTGCCGAAATGAATCAAGTTAGCCCTTGTACTGTCCTAAGGGTGGAGCACTGAAGTACGCAAATCCGGTCATGAATAGTGTTCATCCACTGCTCTCATCCAAATAGGACTAATGGAACTTCTTGAGCCGCATCCGACAGACACTGCCGAAAGGATCATTGGAGCGGTTGAGTAATGTTTATCAGGCATGATATCTAACAGATATTAGTGTGCATAGAGCATGAAAGATATCGTTTTGCAATCTGAACACCGGCACTATCAAACAATGCGAAGCAGCTGCAGTCTGAACTAAGAGTGCTTCTGTGAAAAACAGAAAAAAGCAAGCTATTCGCTCACAATTATTCCGGGCCATTAAAAACAGTAGGAAACCAAACAGCACTACTTCAACCTTAGTCTTCAAACTCATATTGCGCTCCTCAATTTAACTCTGAGCACAGGCAAAAACAGTGATCATAACGTTGTTCTGCAAGTTCAGCAAGTTATCATTGCTAATGGGCAGTTGTCTATACCTGGGCAGCCTGATAGAATTCAAAATAATATGAAAGCATATTGCAGCACTGCAGTAGTCGCTGGATGGTGCTCTAAGGAAGGTGCTTTTTGTCGGATGGAGTGTTGCATATAAGTGTTCATAGATACATGAACATCAAGAAAAAACACAGAGGAAACATCACACGCAATCCACAAAGGCTCTTGTAGACGATGCAACCTATATCTTGGTCAAACGGGAAGAAGACTGGAAGCAAGAACATTTTGACAGTGATTGATGAACAAAAACCACTCCCATCGATACATGTGAATAAGAAGAATCACCAATTAAAACTAAAAACCCAACTCATTTACGACCTCGCACAGAGCATACAGGTGAGCTTCAGGAAGTACTAGGGCATCCTGCGGACGGAGTGATGCCTAGAAAATTAGAGTGCTGCTACGGAAACTGTGTGGAAAGCCACGAGACAAATAACCAATTTCGCCCTACCCAAGAACCCCGAAATGAACAACTTGATGAGACCATGCGAATCCTGGTCAAAACATTTAGCAACCAGTCCTTATCGTTCCATGTTCAATAGTAATGTCCAATTCATGGGCAGATGAATTAAATGGGGGTCAACCTACATAAAAGCTTCGTCTAAACTCAAACAATAAACTTTAAATCGTAAAGAATCACGCTGACGACTTCCTAACCTGAGTGGGAAACATGAACCACCAATAAAAAACGCCCAAAGCTCTATAACATAACCGACGATCAGCTCGTGTCTTACCTTCGTCTGTGGGCTGCAGTCATCTTAAGATGTTCACGCATTTTGGTCAGAAACGAGTAGAACCCAAAAACGACTTCCCGTATAGTTAAACAGAATGTCAGAGGTTAGTCGACCTCTAACATGATACGACCATGAAAGAATAGCCATCGCCTAAAGTATTTTATGGTCTTATATACCCCATGACCTCCACCACTTCCAACTGGAAGCAAAACACAAGGAGACTGGACCTTGATGCTGTGTGACTGCTTGCGCATCTTGACGACGAGTTGGGCCGAACTGACTGATGTGTGTGTGATCATCACACTGACTCATGTTAAGCAGGCCAATAAGCAGAGGTCAGACGAACTACAGGCTCCTGGTCCTCCTGGTTAGGAGTTGGAAGAAGGCTGACATATTCTGCCGGATAAATACTAGCCTCGGTATTCGGTACCACGCCCGCTACCCTGAGGTGCAGGCTTTTGAGCCAAAGGTTTTCGCTGAGAACGCTAATCGTTCTCCTGTCCTGATCTAGGTTTCCTGGCAGTACCTTAGCCCATATACAGGTTGTTGACGCTCTACGGATCGCTGCTATTCTCAAAGGTGCCTATAAAAAGAATGTAGCGAATGCGGTCCAAAAAGACCTAAGGAAGACGGCTGCTGGGTACGAAAAACAGTACAAAACAATCTTTCAACAACTCTGTGGTCAACAGAACACAAGAAAATACAAATGCAAGGCAATCAAGGCCATGAGCAAAGCCGATGTCACCACAAAACGCAAACAAATCGTGGTTGATCATAACGATGTCCACATTTGACTTCAGCTGAGCACCACATCAGATATTAATAATTTTGAATCACACCAGGGGGTCGATGGGAAGTCCAAAGTGGGGAAAACAGGACACTTTCGGTTACATTATGCAATTATCTTGATTACACAGTCACCTTGAACAAGGTTCAGGGGAAAGAAACTTGCCGGCCCACTGTGTGTCATAAACAGAAATGGACAGAAATACCGCCGCTCATCGACCAACCAATTAACAGCATCTGCAATCAGACGCAGTTGCGAACACGTTCGCGAGCAGCAAACCGACCAGTAGTACGCTTAAAAGTGGTCGACTGGCTGAAGACCCAGCATGCACTAGCCTTGACAGACATCTTTGTATGATGTACAAAAATGAGGGTTAAGGTTGTCTTATGTTAAGAAGGGAACGCCTACCGGACGTTATACCATGACAAAGAGTCGTCCAATAAAACACAATCTTTATTGTCCAACTCGCTCGCTATCATGCCACGCGTGCGATCGCGTTTATGAGCCGAAATTTTAGTCCTCAACACAGCGTCGGTTTCCGTTCACACGTCGTGTGTACTTCTGTCTAGTTTGTATGTTCCTGGCTCCATCCCTATTTAACTTATATTTGACTGCCATGCTAACAGTTGCTTTTCAGGATTCTGGGGAGGACGGCGTTGAGGTAGAGTACCGGACGGATGGGTGCCTGCTGAATATTCGACGCTTCGGCGCCCCAACCCGGTTACATACCTCACTGGTGCGCATGCTTCTGTTCGCAGATGACAGCGCGCTGTTCGCACATAGCGAGGACGAACTACAGCGATTGGCCACGGCTTTCGCGACCGCGGCATCCAAGTTTGGACTGGATATCAACACAGGTAAGACATTTTCTTTCTTTCAGCCTTCTCCGGGCGGAGGTGCTGCCTGTGCACCTTCACCCCAAATTCGCATCAATGGAAATGTCGGCAGCTGCACAGGTTTCTGCTACTTAGGCAGCAATCTGTCCACTGATCTGTCCGTGGACCGCGAGTTGAGAGCTCGTGTGGCAATGGCTAGTACTGCTTTCGGACATCTTGAAAGACGTGTTTGGAGGAACCACAGCCTGAAGCCGAGCACTAAGCTCTCTGTCTACCGCTCAATGGTGTTGTCTATACTGCTGTACGGCAGTGAGACGTGGATATTGTATCAGCGGAATGTGCGCTATCTGAGCCGCTTTCATTTGCAATGGCTAAGACGCATCTTGGATATTCTGTGGTCGGACATGGTTCCGAACACTGAGGTACTGCGGCGAGCGGACATGAACAGGATGGAAGCCTTGCTGATGTTGAATCAGCTTTGTTGGCTGGGTCACGTCCGTCCGATGGACGATGACCGTATCCCGAAGCAGGTGCTGTATGGACAACTGAGATCAGGTAAGCGAAGTCCTGGTGGTCCAAAGCTGAGATACCAAGATGCGATGCAGGTAAGTCTTTCACGTTGTAAAATTGATTTTAGATGTTGGGAAGACTTGGCGTTGAACCGGACTGCTTGGAGGAATACAATTCGGACGGGCGTCCGCGAGTCCAATGAGCAGTTATTGCACGACCGAGAACGAAAGCGCGCGGTACGCAAAGGAACCATCGGTGCCATAGGTCGTGGTGACATGACTATATGGCGTTGCGATGTGTGCGGCCGCGAATGCGCTGGCCGTTTGGGATTAGTAGGTCACCAACGTACTCATAGTGCACCGTCAGCGAAGAAACAACGAGTACGCTAGGCTCAGGTAGGTCTTATCAGCATATCCGTTCTGTTTTTGTTAATGATTACGTCGACCAAGACCATGGCCGTTTGACAACTAATCTGCTCCTCTTTTCAGAAACTTGGGTGTCTGTGATCTACCTATTCTTTTCTTAGGCTTTGTTGGTGTATTGAATGATGAATCGTTCGCTTGATCTTTTCGTAGTTCAACTTTGAGTTTCGTTTTTCAACTGTATCCTCTTTGGAATGCACTAGCATGCACTCGTATACTGAAATGCTTCTCGTATTACATTTCACACATCTTTCTCTCTGGTATAGATCTTGCCATTGCAGTCTCTCTCACTGTTTATTTTCCGAGAGATAAGGGTTTCTTTTCCGTGCTAGCCATTCAATCGGCTAACCAGCGTTGGCCGGCTGGACACAAAGGCCTCACTCACACACCTACTGGTCTTATTCCCTCGGGTTTACACCGGATACGTGGTGTGTGAGTGGAACCGCGAGTGGTGCAGCGCAAGCCACTTGGGGTGATGGCTTAAAGCGCAGGCGTCCTTTGGCTTCGGTCACTGTGACAGGCTAATCCGTTTCGGATGCCGCCAACCAATAGTTTGTATGTGTGGCTGACGTCTTCTGACGTGGGTTTGTTTGCATCACATTTCTCGTCCGTTGGTCTGATTTCGTTGAGCGACGGCTTGTCCGGTAACCCGTGTTATCCGCCATCCACTCGCCATGGGCTTTGACCACATCACACCACCACATTGAAATATCCCATCGATTGTTGGAATAATCGCGTCTCTGATTTGGTCATCCATCATAATACGACCAAGGAAGACAACCGATAGGAAATACAAAAGCGACGAGAATACGGCTGACAGCGTGAAGCACGACACCGAGTATCTGACATGCAATAAACAATATGCATTCCCAACTACGGCCAGAATAAGCCCGTTAAAGTGCCAGGGGTTATCCAGAGACGCTGCGGTCGAGTACCTTATACGGGAAGGCAGATGGACCCAAAGTATGGTCCAAAGTATGATATCACAGATCCCATAGTTTAAATGACAAAAGAAAATTTTAACTCACTGTTAGACATATTTAAAGTTCAACCAATCGTCAACTCCGGATGTACCTGCTCCACCAGTTGAAATGTCTAGAACTCCGTCATCTTGTTGAAAGGTCAGTCGTTTGAGGACTCGGATCGATCCAATAAGGATGAACCCACAAACGTAATGTTATAGTTAAGAAGGGTGCCAGGGGTATCAACCACATCCTCTGCAAGACCGCTCTCACACGGTACTTATCTTTACATCAAGGTAGCTCCGTCCTTCTTCACGGTTAGACCGCAGTAACTCCAGTCTCACAAGTATGGAAAGTGTTATTCGAGCACAGTGTTACTGTACTTGAGCCATCGCGCCTATTGTGTACAACCGTGGACGAACATTTTCCTCCCATTTCTAGGACTCTTCCACAATAATCTCATCATCGTCGTAACAGTCATAAGCCTGACCAGAAGGTACTGTGGCTCGGGCTGTCGCTCATCCCAACAGTGAAGTGGAACATCCTAGAAGAAAACGTTACTAAAAAGGTTAAAATTGAGTGAGAAGACTAAACAAAAGAAGTAGAAATGGCATGTATACAAGTACACCATTGACTGCGGCACATCGCCGCCTCGGATAATGTTTCTAACCAATGATTTGAGTGATCCCGAGGACCCCAGTCAAGCAAGCGACACCTACCGACTTTGCCCAATTGAACAGGCAGGATCTTCAAATTTCGTGATCACGTTGCTGCTTGATTACCAAGCGGTTTCACCTAACTGTTAGTAGCAATTGTTCCGTATTAGTCTAGGCGTATTTGTAATCAGTGACGCAAAAAATAGATAGTAGCCGTAACCGATTGTTGGAGCGCGCTACCAGATCTTGACTGGAATGGAACATAGGCGGACACAACACGACAATATTGTCACTTAAGGTAATTATACCGGCCTAAATATAAGCTCACTTTGTCTTTCCTATTGTCGTGTGGTTTATACAATCGATAGATATAAAACTGTGACACGAGTAGGATGAGCGAGAGGCACATTTGCAAAAATGATAATGGTTCCATTTACAAATGACAATTTTAAAGCGTATCAAGCAACTCTGAAAAAGGTTACCGTGGCACGGAAATATCATCACTAACCGTATAGTTAGGTCCGTAGGATAGCACAACATGACCGGTGAGTGTGGCAAACGTCATTAAGAACGCCTTTGGCAATCGCGAGGCCTGGAGGACAGGAGTTCAAAAAGTGAATATCGCGTTTGCAATCGTTCTGTTATTCACGAACACATCTACTTTGTACAAAACGGGGACACAAAATCGAACTCGTGCAGTGTCTGCCGTGGTTCCGCCTGTGACTGTCATACACATCAATAGTAACGAACGCAAAAATCATTCGAATCCGTGTGCCTGCGCATACACAACATAAACTATGAAACAAAAGTGTATCCAGATCGGATCCGTATAAAGGTGGAATCACGCTTACCGGCAGAGAAATGCAAACGAGCTTGCTAACGTGCAACCTAATCACATATGTACGGTGCCGGCAGTCCGTCACGTCCAACATTCGGTGCAATCTATAGGCGGTCAGCAACAGTGACCTGTAGATACATACATGCCAAACAAGTGAACACCCGGCACAGTAACCAGGTCCAAACTGAACCTACCTGCTCTTTGGCCTCGCACAATAAATCGGTCATGACCATTCGACCCTCAGCATCGGTATTGTTAACGCGAACACGGATACCAGCACGCGAAGTGATAATCTCATCGCTTACGTAAGCGCTGGAACCGATACTGTTGCGTACAAGAGCCAGACTGCCATGAAGCTGAGCGAGAGTGAGTAAAAGGTAGCACAAGATAGCACATATAGGATGAGAAATCACAAAGTAACATAGATCGTTGCTTGCAAATTCGGTCTACATAGAAATCGCTGGCAGACAATTAGGACTAAAGACATTATACTCATCACCAACCATTTGGGGCGTAAGACGGGAGGGTGAACCATTTATATTTGAAATTTAACAGTGAAGGACAACAAACCGACACTGCCAAACGAAATAACGAACATAAACAGAAGACAGAACAGTGACATACACTCCGCAACATAGTTATAACACTATATTTTGCGAGCAATTCCATAAAGTTAACCCATAAACTGCCTGCTTTAAGTGTCCATATAACTGGCAACGCGGACTGCCATCACGTTTACAAACTTATTTCAAGTTGAACATCACCCACAATTGATTGCAGCATTCGCATTCCTATAGACTTTTCAGTCGGCCCCTTTCGAAAGGAAGCACTAGACTCGAGTTTAATGAGATCGGAGATTTCGACCTGTCTAGGAAGTCCTAATCGTGGGGTTATCGATTGGAGTTAACAGACAGTAACTGTCTCCTATCGAGACGATCGAGCACCCTGATCATTACTCACAAGCGAAAGTGGTTGAGCGTCCACATGCGATGATAATTCAGTCGTGCCTAATGTGAGGTCAATCGCGCAGTGGTAAACACAGTTGTCTCATAAACAGCGTGGCCAAAGTTTTAGTCCCGGTAGTGGCGAGGATATGCACTACTGACGAGCTCTAATGAGAACGAAACTCGAGTCTAGTGCTTCTTTTCGAAACAGGCCGACTGGAAAGTCTATAGGAATGTGGAAGCTGCAATCAATTGTGGGTGATGTTCAACTTGAAATAAACCAAATCCCGGACTACTCATTAGAAATCGGTTATTCTTTTCGAAGGTGACACAACATAAATATAGGTCCATATACGAGTCTACACTACGTTGATACTCTAGATACGACACACACAAGGTCTTAGTCACATCAATACTATAATAATGTAATAATATAATAGAACAGAATAATAATATTATATTGTAATATTATGTGCTGACAGCCGGGAATGTGAATGCAATGATCTGTTGAGTGAGCCTTGATAGATCGATATTGCTGGGCAGATAGAAGACCGTCATGGCTTACTACATATACGGTCAGTCAAACCTGGTTACCTTTAGTTCCTCCAGGTGCAAAAACGAATGAATTTGAAAACGACCAGGGCTTGGCTTACAAGCAAAGCGGTCTGAACGCATGAGAGATTGGTAAACGACTTCGGACGCCACATGTTCTACATTTCCTTGAGAAGGGTATCTCCATAGTTTAATAACAGTAAAAGCGGATCGTCGTCAACTTTAGCTAAGCGAGGTTAATTCAAAGTGTACCGACTGATAGGTTCATCATAGGTTGTTACGGGGTAGAGAAAGATTTAACTCGGGTTCTTGTCCCTGTGTTGGCCGGTAGAAAATTGTGTTGGACAGTTTGTAGGTGTAAAGAAAAGGTGAACAGAAATAAAAAGGGAAACGTTAATGAAGCCGCTGGACAATAATCACATCAGCAACGAACACCGAAATACACTGACACAACATTCCATCAGAGATGCGCTTTTAAGTACCTATGGGATTGGCCTAGAATGACGGCTAGGAAGCTTATAGTGTAAGTTACCCCTCAATTTCGGCCAGCTACCCCTTAAACGTACACTCCTATTTACTGGTAGGATATGTACTTGTGGATTACCTGGAGTGTGGAGTACTTTATAGGTAAGAATTAGGTTGCCAATGAGTTGTCCGTAATCCATTTAGAGTTGACCTAATTCTGCCAGCCTTTTGGGCATGGAGTTTTCCCGAGCCTCCATAATTCTCCCAGCGATCTTTCTCTGAATACTTTCAATAGCTGTGTTCGTTTCCAGGTGTTAGGGTATGGAGGCGGACCTAGTGGGAAACACTTTAGGACGGGAGACTTCACAAATTCTTCCTATGAGGTTCGAGGTTATTCCTGCCTTTTTAGCCATGACTGCACAATTTGTAGACAGACAGGAACTGTTTGGCACTATGATTCCTAGGTCTCTTACGCACGCTAACACGAGCAGCTTCGTGTCGCCAAGGTAATAGTCAGTACAATTTTGATGGCGAATGTGCATGACTACACTTGTTAACACTTAACGGCAAGTTATTTTATATGGACCACTGGCATAGGCTGTTCAAATCGTTCTGTAAAATTAACACATCTTCCGAGTGCTCTAAAACTTGTCATAACTGAGTATCATCGACGTAGAACAACATTGGTGATTTGACTATGTTGGATAGTTGAAGAACGAAAAGAATGAATAACAGTAGTCCTAAGATTGGTCCTTAGGGAACGCAGCTGTTAGCTGGGAACCACCTTGACGCCAAACCTACGTTCAATCAGATAATCCCCTAGCTACGCGCTCATTGAGGCCATAACTATTCAGTTTCCCCAGCAAGATGGAATGATCAACCCTTTTCAAAGGCTCTGGAAAAATCAAGATAAACTACGTCTATGGCCAGCCATGCGTCAGCAGCCTTCGTCGAAAAAGCACGAGTAATCAGTAGACACGTGACTAATGAGTATCCCCTACGGAAACAATGTAACACCTCGGTGATAGATTCGAGGTCTTCAACCATGGCTCAGATAGAGACATCTAGTAAGCTCTCTATCATTTTGCAAGTCATTGTAAGCAACGTTATAGGTCGATAGTTTGCTGGTTTATCTGTGTATCCACCTGTGAAGATAGGTATGAATGTGAACTGTTCCGGGGATTTCGAGAGATGGCTGGTTAGCAAGGGGCGATTTAAAAGAAATGCACGCGGTTCGACTGATTTGTTGATGCAGCTTTTCAAGAAGACCGGGGATATCAAGTCGGGATCGGATGATTTATAGGTTAGTAAATTCTCCAATTTGATTTTGATTTGCGATACTGAAATTTGGAGTAAGTCTGTTAAGTTGTTACTTGTGTGCTCAAAAGTAGGTCGTGATTTATAGCCATGTACACTTACGTACTGTTTACTCAGAGTGTTGGCCGCCTCTGTATTTGTATTGGTAAATTCACCAGAGGTTTGCAGTTGCGAAATGCCAACCTTACTCCTTCTGTGTGTTGTGACTTCGCTGCGAAAAAGCTTGGGATTCATTTTCAGCTTTTGAGCAAGACGGCGTTGACGGCAAAACCGATCCTGTCTGATAGCAGTCGTGGTACGACAGCGTCACAAGACATACTCAACAAACGCAAGTTCAGTTTATTCTGGTCAGTACCTATCCCAAACTGAACGTTTCAATGTGATGAGACGTCTGGTTCAATCTCTTGGGCGTTTCGGCTATCTACTAGGTCGAATACAAGGTGATTTCCGATCACACACAAAAAAAGTGCGCTGTGAGTTTTGGCAAGAATCATTGGAATAGTGTACCCGGTTTTGTTACCAAAAGGTTTCTCAGTGCGTAGTTCCCATTAAAAACCTGCGGGACGTGTTAGACAGACAAACTTTCAAATCTACCAGGATATACGGCCGTACGGCCGAGTCGAAGGTTGCCTTAAGAAGAAAGTGGTATAATCAGAAGTCAACCAAACTCTGTTACCTTGCCAAGAATATTCCGATGCGTTGCATGGAGGTTACGAAGAGGAATAAAAAGAGCATTGCGTACCAGGTACTTCCGAAGAAAAACCTTTTGAAATGGAGTTATATTTTTGTCCGGAATGTTTTAAATATTTCTCTCAAAGACCTTTTAAAAAATTAGACACTTTTTAGTCAATTGATATATAGTGATGCAAGTTAGATATGGTGTGTTTGACTACTGACAAAAACCGGGTCGTCAGAAAGAGACAACAATCTCATAGTAATAGGTATGTTGCAAATGAGTACAAATTGTCATATCTAACAGTGTTCGTAATCTCGGCAGATGGCACTACCCAACATCATCTAGTACGGTAGGTGATACCGGCAAAAAGCCCACTATCGTTTGACCATTTTCCAAAGACCAGTGTATGTAATGAACAAACACTAGTTTAGTAAAAGTCATAACGGCATGATCTAGGCAGCACAGACTACACTCTTGTTACCTCGATAGCGAAACTGCAGTTTGTCGATGAATGAAGCGAAATAAATTGTACATACTAGCGTCCAATGTACAGATTATACGAACTGACTATACGTGCGAAGGAAGTTCTAAAAGCCAGCATACTTACTGACTAATTCATTCAGTAGAAAAGTAGTACTGGGCGAATAAAAGCTAGAGTTACACTATTCACAAGTTCCATTGGCGTCACCACAGAAGGACAATACTTGTAGGACGCCAGAACATTTCGCAATAGAGTGACACAATTTCATTCAGGTAAAGGAGGAACAGGAGCGCCAACCGAAACTTTTCATCCAACACTTCACATATACAAAAAGGTTGCTTGCTTAACCTTGAAACATCTATGATGCAATGCAAATCAAAGCCAGGATTATTGAGAACATCAAACTGAGGCTGAGAGGAAAGATCAGCGTTGGCATGTTTAGACGGAATGAGATGATGAGAAAGAAAAGACAATGCACACAATAACCCCAGCTTGAATGTACCGAAAAAAATGAGACAGGAACACAAACAGTCATCAGCTGCACAGCTCTGTGGGTTTTGCACGTACATTGAGGTTTTTCGGTTTGAGCAAACTGGTACTTTTGAAAAATCCGGCAACAGCCGCCGCACCACATTTGTCCCGGTGCATCGTAGCCATAATTCCGCCGACTTTCAGGTCCGATCCGCCTGTATCGTAGATGATGCCTTTGCCAATTAGGAACAGGTCAGTCACGTCGGTGTCTTTCACATTCTTGTCGACTGATCCACGATATTCCAAATGCACAATTGATCCTCGATGACTATCATTACCTACGAACCATTTGCAAGACAAGATTTACAAGAATCAGAGAGTCAAACAGTAAGACTTTGATGGTAATAAAAACAATTTTAAGGTGTGACGATTGTGGTGTTTAGTGTGGTGCAAGATTTACCTTATGGATCACAAGGCTTTCTCCGTCATGCGACACACTAGACCACGCGCCGTTCAAACACAGACAGCAAGAGGAGCCGAGATAACCGGTAATGCAACATACACTCGCAGTTCTCCTAATTTTGATCGAGCAATGATAACTAGGTAAGCTGAAAGGAATACTAAGATACAGAGCAGAATACACAACCGTGGATCCAAATGAGTCATTCGCACGCACAAGTCGTTAAACTGCACCAAGATCCAGGACCGTGGTATAGAGCTTGCAATTGCATAAATTTGAAGTATTCACAAACAGTCAAGCCACCTAAGTGCAGGCACACATACAGGAGCAGCTAAGTGGTGGAGGTGCACACGGGTCAGTCAAAAACGTGAATGGTCTTCAAAGTAACAATACCCATTGTAACTGTCAACATACTACACTCTCCCCGGAGTGGAACGTGTGATACAGGCTACCAGTAGCCGCGGTAGAGATCACCTGTTTAACGAAACAATACAGAGTCAGAGGAAAAGGCTACAAAAATGGTAATGGGTGAGTAGCTGAGTGTACAACTAGTCCATTTGAACGTGTATACGTGCGATTACGCTTTAAGTAACCACGTTGTAGCAAGTGAAATAAGGACCAACAGGCAACAGGTTAGAGAGGGATTCAAAGGGCGAACGACCACGCACAGGATAATCACTGTCCACGTAGGCCATATCGCCTCAAAACACGCATTAAATTGTCGTCCCAACGAGTCACCCAAAAATACAGAATACAACCACGTCTATGCCAGTTCTCAAGGATAACACAATTTACTCACTGCCACGATCGACAACCGCAGCCAGCGGATAGAGTTTTGCATCCACCGGGCCCGAACGGAAAGTGACGCCAGAATCAGCAAATTCTTCTTTTAAGTAGTCTACAATGTGAGAGGCGCGCATGCGCTCCGGATCGGATCCGCCAATGTCACGAGCCACACGGCGTCCTTCTTCTAGACACCAAGCTACATGAATCTGCGTAGGGCGAAGGTTGACGGCCAGAAGAGCAGAGGTAGAGAAATAAAACGATGAATCATAATCGAGCAATGCAGAATATAGGCGTCAGAAAGAAGAGTTTATAAAAACAGTTGTTACGTTCCTTTACTACTTGGGGATGGAACATGATGGAAGTAAATATTGGTCGATTAATAGAGATACTAATCATACTTCTGAGTGAGAATCATTGCGAAAGAGAAAATGCACGCATCAACAAACTTTCTTAGACCATCTGGGTAACCCAAGATGGTGTAAGTGTTACAGCTGAAAACGAACAGCCGAACAGAAGACGACAACGATGTGGATCTCCCAGAAGGCATGCGTAGTGTGTCTCGGTCAAAAAGCATCTCAATATAAGCTGGCCAACAGCAGCGGTATGTGACAAACACAAGACACCTAGGAGGAAATTCATCGAAATGTTTGAAGTACAGATGAAAGTAGTGGAAAGTGAAACCATTATGCCTTACGAAATGAGGAAACCGTAGTGAAGAAACACCTGTTCTGAAGGACATCGATTTTTAAGAAAACACGACACAGTAAAATAATGAAAACAGCCGTCCCGATTATGGACAACATTCGAGCGGGTTTTGCAGTTATCACGCATTTGTGTGGAAATCCGTTGAGAAGAAAGCTTTGAAACATTGAGTTCTCTTGATCCTGTCATTCAAATAGCAACTTTCAATCAATTTTGTGCGCTGAAGTTTCAGGCACCAGTTTTAGTCAATGTAATTTCAATACGATGTAGCATTTTTAATAGATCTATTGCACAGGGATATCATACAAATCCCACCAGCACACAGTTTGTATTGAGTCCTGCGCTGAAGCTACTACCTCAGAGAGTTCTATCTCTAGGAGTAAAGTATATCTGCGTTAAGCTAAGTTCAAAAAACTCAGCCGTATGGGGAGAGCTGTACTGGAGACTGAACGACAGGAACAACTTTTGAAGACTGAATAGGAAGTCGAGTTGACCACAGAAGCAGAAATAAAAATGCCTGAAGGCGAAGAGAAGTGCGTTAACCAGGATGACGACTCGTATCTTCTAAGGATTGTCAACTACACTTGAGAGCACCGTACTTCAGAGAAACTAACCGTTTCCAGTCGAGATTAGCGGCAAAAGTTCAGTGGCGTTCAGAAGAATACAACCTTTATTACGAGGCTACTTAAAAAGTACAGTTTACCCAAAGCAGAGTCGAGCCTTCCGGATAAAAGATCAAGTGATCTCCAGAGGTATGCGAACTTGATTGCAATTCATAGCAAAAAAAATAAGATAATAGGTGAGGGACGGCGACTGCTTCATCTGCTACAATTATGCAAGGAAAGTGACTGGTAAGTATAGTAACCCCTCAAGTTGCATATAAAGATGAGCATCACCTACTGACCAGAAAGGAGAAAGGTTGAACTATTTCTGAATTATCCGATCACAAAGGCTCGGACCGCCGCTCATCGCAGTGGTGACCTGAGATAACCGGGAAGAAAATCATGCTAACACGGATAAAAATTGATCAAACAAGGCTAAGGAGATGAACCAGAATAGGTACGAATGCAGGTACTCCATTAGCTGCGGTATACTATCGGATAGCGCTTGATGTCAACGATTTCAGTGAGCGCGAGGACCCCAGCCAGGCACGCGACTCCTACTAACTTTACTCAGTTGAACATTGTAGTTCGTGCCGCGTCGTTACTTGACTACCACGCAGCCTTACTCAGCTACTGGTGGTCTCAGTGCATAATGTCCGGTAAAATAATTGCTCAACCCAACCATCGCGGACTGCAGCCTGACTAACTGACCGATTGGTCACATATTCCAAGCGCTCCAAAATACGTGCTGACTGACGGCTGCGCTGCTCACGCGATCAACTCACTTGATGTGGGCTACTCGGTGCAAACAACGATGATCAAACACAGCAAGTTTGTTGACATTTTCGTCGCGAACAGGCTACGTTTCCGAATCGTGGGGCAAAACAAAACGCATTCAAGCATTACATGCCCTTCCCTTAAACAGCCGGACATCTTTTCGACGCCAAAAATGAAGTAGGTTGGCAAAGGCGGCGCGTCTTTGCTTGTCAACATCTCATCAGCAATAGTACAAGTAAATCAGGACGCTTCTTGATTGGGTGACCATCAACAGATCATAGTTTTAAATCATAAGGTTAACTAAAATGAACTGCTACTGTAGAGGTGAGCCAGCTTCACTAGAAGGGGTATGAAGCTTGATGGAAATAGAACGAAAGAAAAGTAATCAATACGACACTTCAGTGTATTACGACCGTGGAGGGCAAACCTGGAATTTGTGTAAGACAAGACTGTTAAACCTGTATAGTCGTCGGATTAACGAAGAAGATTTTCGTATGAAATACGCTAACCGTATCGAGTCAAGTATCAAACAGGGCCATGCAATGAAAGTAGGGCAATGTGAACGTGGCCCATCCTTCTCATTCCGCTGGTGAATGCAAGGAAACTTGGGGAACTGCGTAAAATTTAAGACTATGCCGCAAAGTGTGACATAATGTATCGGGGCACTGACATCACGGTCACTTAGCAGGTGTGTTGTTGGAGTTCCAGAAAGAGTTCGCCGCTTCGACAGTATTGACTGTAGAGGTGTTGATGCGAGTTAGGGTATCGGAGTCGGGTCGAGGTGCATTACGCTGGCAGAGAATGTCTGAAGGAATCTAAAGGTGTGCCGGATTGAATTGCAAATGAATTGAACTATTTGGAGCGGTTTCGTCGTCTTACTGAGCAGTCTACTCCACCTGAACCACTGAGAGGATTTCGGCCACATAAGCTGTTTATGTCGTGCTTAATCCCCTTCGCCACTGTGAACCAAAATAAATCCGTTGCCTCCAAATTAGGCAACATTTTGGAGAACTGAATTTCCCCAAAATACTAGGTACCTCAAAGTAGTTGGAACATTTCCCCCTCAGGACGATTCCACATAACAGACTGGCACTCACACGCAATATGAATCGAACCCATGTATCAAAATGGGTTTCTGTTGTAGAAGCGTTTTATACTCGGTTTACTCTACCGACCAAGCCATTAACTAGATGTGAAATTTAACTTCGGCCGCGCTACTGCTATCTGAAGCCTTAAACCTATCTAACAAACTACTTCGGCAGGGCCTTTGCAAATGCCAATCAGCACCGGCGATGCAAGGTGATCTTCCGTCAACAGGACTTTTCTGCTCTCAATTAACCTAACAAATGAATTCGGGAACACGTTTGATGACAAACAACACTTGCGCATTCCCCTGGTTTGTGAATCAGTGTCGTATGTAATTAATCAAGGGCTGGTCGGATGCTCAAGTTCAAACAATAGGAATCAATGCCGACAAGCTTAACGAACCGTGATTCGTTCTCGGTTGTTCACAAGGCAGGAGTAAATGATGGAAGTTGTCTGTACATTTTGTTCACAAGTAAATAATGGAAGTTGTCTGTACATTTTGTTCACAAGAATTTTGTAAGTAGTACGCAAATGCTATGTAAGTATTCCGTTAAGTTCTTTAGTCAAGGTATTGTTTTCCCTGACAATTACGTTTTTGGTTGCGCACTTCTTGACGTAACGCGGGTGTTCCGGCAGCGTTTCTTCCACATGAGAACCAACATTCAAATGCAAAACACAGGACAAATGACAGACAATCACCTGACGACAGCAGATAAAAACAGCAGGTAAAAACACAGGAGAGAAAAAAGGAAAACCCACAATGGGGCAGTTTTCTGGATGCAAAAGATAAGTATTCTTTTAAACTAGAAAATGATATAGCGGATTACCGCGTATATATATATATATATATATATATATATATATATATATATATTACGTGAAATTAGGAGTCGACACGAATTAAGTACAGCAGCGTGATTGCGAGAGAGTTTTGGTCAAACTGATGGAGTTGGTTTAGTCAGTGCGGCGCTTGGGTCTTAGTTGTTTGTTTGTCAGTTTGTCTCATTCATATGGGGACAATTTGAATGTAACATTGACAGCACTAATGTTGGTGAAGATGAGCTTGCTGACTGATCAGTCAATAGGTCTGAGACAACAAATAAATGGAGACAAAGCAATGATTATTGTGTTCGCGCAGTTTGGCATGATCTTTTATTTATGCTGTACAAAACAGGAGCCGGTCTAAATACATGACCTTGGCCACACATGTATGTGAATGTTGCACCCTCAACACTTAAACTGATACACCACTTTTGTCAATTCGACTGAGATAAAAGTCCGATCAGTACGGGAAAAAAACGAACCGGTGTTAACACGGGGAACTCAATATTCTCGGTTAATCTTCAATATTCATATAGATTGAACATCACCCACAACTGATCGCAGCTGTCGCATTCCCATAGACTTTCCAGTCGGCCCATTTCGAAAAGAAGCACTAGACTCGAGTTTCGCTCTCATTAGAGCTCGTCAGTAGTGCATATCATCGCCACTGCCGGGACTTGAACCACGGACATTCAGTTCATGAGGCAACCGTGTTTACCACTGCGCCATTGACCTCACGTTAGGTACGACCGAATTATCATATGTGAACGCTCAACCACTTTCGCTTGTGAGTAATGATCAGGTTGCCCGATCGCCTCGAGAGGAGACACAGTTACTGTCTGTTAACTCCAATCGATGACCTCTCGACTAGGACTTCTCTCCAAGTTGAAATCACGGAAATCATTGACTTGTTGCAGTGGCGATGATATGCACTACTGACGAGCTCTAATGAGAGCGAAACTCGAGTCTAGTGCTTCTTTTCGAAATGGGCCGACTGGAAAGTCTATGGGAATGCGACAGCTGCGATCAATTGTGGGTGATGTTCAATCTATATGAAAATCCAAATCCCCTACTACTCATCATTAATCTTGAATAATTGAATAAAGAGATGGGAAAAGATACTTTGGAAAGCGTCACATTCCGCAGTCGAAAGAAAAATAAACCCCTTACGTATATCCAGTTTCCACTCTGGAAACGCATTTATCTATTGTGAGACAGAGTGAGTCTAAATGGTCCACGAACACATGGCTACCGACGTATGACAGATTGTTGATAAACACCAAGTTCTACATTCTGAGCATTGCAACGTAACTTCGCTTATCGAAACCTTTATTTACTGACAAATATGATTAAATGTCAGTATTATGACACTCACAATGCATTCAGTAGCAAGATACGCTCAAGAGAGTAAACAATGACAAATTTAAGCTAATTATACCTTGTGTGCAAATGTCTATAGTTAACGGTCCAACTGTCTCGTTGAAGCTAGAAGACACATGGATTTCTGTTAGTTCGCCACTCTGCGCTATTCGTTGTGTTGGGTGACGAATTAGCCGGAAGTCAATGCATCCTGTAACAGTGTTTATACATTATAGACGTAATACCTCATGTAGTACAATGAATGAAATAAACGAGTTGAGTTAAAACAAACATAAACTTTAATTACGAGAGTGCCACTGGTTTCAGATCCGCTTCATTTCTAACAACATGTCTAGTCACATTCAGCTACGGTCAACCTAGAAGAGCCTTATGGAACCAGACCTCCAAGTCGGAGCATTCTTCTTTGGAATCTACAACAAACGTTCACTACGTGCTTACTTACTTATTCACTGATGGTTGGAAAGAAAGGAGATCAGCAATGACAAGTAACAGTCACATCATATGATGTGGGTTTTGTCATAGTTGTATCCATACTGGGTGTTTAGTTTGTAAACGGTTCGGGTAGGTAAAATAACCAGTGAAATTTCGTCTCCATGCATGATCAGTAAACGCTTGCAACCGAGCGGCCAGCTTAGACAATCCAATATCGACAACATCATTGGTTGTGTTCTACGGGTGGGTTATCACAATTAACTGAACTATGGAGGAAACTGTACGGCTTCAAGTGTACACCTCAGAAAACCCACATAGAAAGCATCCGAATGGTTTGAGAGGTCGGTTTTAAAGCTGATAGAAAAATGTGCTTTTTAAGATAGGTTCTGAACAGACATATATCTCTAAAGCCTAAAACAGCTCAGCGCATATCAAAAACTCTCTGTTTTACCCAGAACGACGATCATTGGAAGATCGACATCTCAGGTCAAAACTCCGTTACCAGCACAAAGCAGAGCACACCCCGGTGAAAATCGTGGACTCTAGACCCATAGCACAATTGTCAGTGCAAAATCTAAGCATGACACGTACCAGTTTGGAATGGTCCACGGCATAGTGTGATCCGGAAAACCAGTAGAGCGATTCGACTTTGGACGCTTTGATGGACTTTGTAAGCTCAGCGGTACGCGGTAACGTGGAAAACTCACGTACTTCCAATGGCTAAAATGAGGAAGCAGGGTTTTTCAATAGTTTTCAATAGCACATCTTGCCAATGATTAGACCAACGGTTTATCACCACTGAGGTGAAGTAAATTAAGCACAAACATGACAAACAGACAAAACATAATAAAAACTGAGACACTGCCACAACGTGACCGGTAAATATTCACAGATGCAGTTTTGAGAAAACGAAATAACTTGTCAGTTTACAATTTGACTCTTACACTTCAATCACTTGTCCAATACCAAATCTTCACCAACTCACCGACTAGATCCAGCGATGACATAACTGAAGATCGGATGCACTGTCGAATAGTATTCAAAATAAAAGAATGTTCGAGAAAACTGCTACGAAATGTAAACTCTGTACGCACAGCGGGCAAACGATCATCAGCAGACTGATTTATTTGAACGGGACCCTCAATAACGAAAACAGCACCAGAGAGCACGTCGGGTAGCCATTAATTAATTAGTTCACAATAAGCCGGATCACAAAGTATTGTGGGTGGACCGCCGTCGGTCAACCAAAACATAAACAACCTCTAGATTCAAAAGTATGAGACAGTTGGCAGAGAAAAATAGTCAACAACCTACTAATTGTCGCAAAAAAAAGTGACCGAAACATTTCCAATCAGAGGAAAAGTCCGCCAGTTCACTTTGTCTGAAACAACCATTTACCGTTCCACGTTTGAACACAGCAGAGAAAAGACTGATATGACACGAGTTACGCTTTTGCAAATTTCCTTGAACCTCTCCTGGGGTTTACTGTAGACGAGTCAAGTGTTTGGCATTCGAACCACAAAACCAAAAAGGGTCAAAGGTTAAAAACAAGTTGGTTTTCATCGAAGCGGCATCAACGTCACCAACTATCTTTTGTATACACAAAATGAAGTGGCGGTGTCTGCTTGCAGTGGCCCCGGCATATCGCAGTAAACGTTTTGTTTCGAGTCGAGAACAGAAGAAATGACTCTGATGAGTCAGTCACGTGTTGCGCCATCAGGTGGTGATTGACGATCGATGACGATGGCTCCTTTCGGATGTTTGCTGTCAATTTGTCCGACTGCATGATTGTCTGTTGGAACCACTTTAGTAAACGTTCAGCAACTAGTTCCAAGCTGGCGCTCAGTACTGCAAACATGGGATGCTGTGTATTCAAAGCTGTATTCACAGACCACGCTTAATTTGGTGAACTGATGCATCGGTTGCTTAACTGAGGTTGTGGGGATTCGCACCGTTCGGTATACGATCACTGACTCAACGGCAAGGAACGTAAGCGTTGCCAAACTATTCCGTGCACGTTATCTCCTTTGAATGACAATCGTAACATTACGGTTTTTGCAAGTGTGAGTTGCCAAGTAATTTGCACAGTAATCGTGTTAATTTTTTTCATGAATTCTTTCGGATAACCTTTGTTTAATAAGGTTTGCTCTGCTTGACATAGTTCACTATCCAAGGTGTCACTATTACAAAGCCGTCTTACTCGGTCAACTATTGTGTGCATCAATTACCTTTTGTATGCTAGTGCAGTAAAGCTAGGTTTTCTAGTTTACTTTCTGAGACTTCAATCTTTACCTGGTTCTAATATATGTGCGATAGCGGGAAACCGACGGCTCCCCCCAACAGCACGTTTGTGAATAAGGATTCAATGTCCAATGAAGCCACAAGTTCGTTGAATATATCGAGGCTTTCTAACCATCTTAAAGGCAGTGCTTTGTCGTAATCTCGTACCAGTTTCAGTAATTTCACCGAAGATTTGGCCAGTTCATGCTGTAGAGCACTGGAAATGACTAACACTGGTCCTAACGGAATTCTAGAGTCTATGAAACTAGCAGTCGAAATTCCTTGCTAACCCGTCTTTCTAGGTCTACTGGTTAATCAGTTTTCTCGTCTATAACGAATCGTGAGCCACTGATGAGGATTAAATCAATTCTCTGTGTAGTCAACACAACTAATTACTACTGCCCTAGATGCATTGTCAGGGTGAAGAATTAGATTTTCGCCTTCAAGTCAGCGTTTAAGAGCAACTGCCTCGTTAGAAAACATCTCTGGCGACTGAGAGTGGATATAAACTAGTGCTCAACGTTGACACGTTTTGCGTTAAACCAATCCTTATTATGTCCTGAAACTGTTCAGATAACTGTTCGTAGAAATTCTCAAACTGTGCCTGTCTCCATTGTACTTATTTTGATAGAAAGGATGTAAGATCTTACGCTAATGGACAATTCCCCAAGTTGCAATCTGTCCAATTCCAATGACGATAAATTCATTGCTTATTTTTTGGCTCTTTGGGAAACTGTTCTTCTACTAAGTCATTACTCAAAGAATTCTCGTGCTGACATGCAATGGGCAGCCTAGTTCTTTTTATAACAACGTAATTTTTTTGAACTCTATTCAACATGTCAAAGATAAGTCACCAAACATGGATCGCCAGTCTCAATACAGCGCGCGATGTTGGCCCAAACATTGTTTTGTTTCATCAAAGTGAATTTCAGTTAGGCAGCATAGATTGGTCTTCGACATACAAACTTTCTGCACGTAACTTCTCAAGGTGGGAAATCAGGAACGAATTACAATGAATACAGCTGCACAAAAACTGAATGCCTATGCGCAGTTTCGGAATCTTGCATCCAAACGTAGCAAGACTATCAAGGTCTTAAATAGCAGTGTCTGGGAGGCGTCGGCATAGAAATTCGAAGCAACCATCACGCAACGCAAATTTGAACAGAGTGAACAAAAGATTGACATGACACGATTTACGCTGGTTTACTGTAAACAAACGTTTGTTGTGACATGCCGGGGCCATCGCAAACAAACATCACTACCCAATTTGTACATACAAAAAGAACTGTTGGCGATGTTGATGCTGCTTCGATGGCAACCGGCCTGATTTTCAATTCTGACCTTCTTTTAAACTGCTTTGTGGTTTGGAATTTTGAACATTTAGCTCATCTGCAGTAAACACCAGTAAAGACGAAACGAAATATGCGCAAGCACAAATCGTGCCATGTCAGGCTTTCGTCTTCTCTATTCAATTTTCCCTTGTATTTGATTCTCTCTTGGATGTGACGGAGACCATGTTAAGACCGGTGATCATACGTGATGTCCCGACATCGTTCTTGGAAATAATCACTGCCGACAGGCGCCGTTTATGAGATACCTTTTCTGTCTTGAAACAAAATGAGACAAAAACGTAGGCAATACACATTATCTCCAAACTATCTTCCAAAAGTCACAGGAACTTTCAGGCCTTAAACCTTGGTAAATCTCAATAGCTTACGCTCAAAATTCACTTTTCGTTGCAAGAGTTCACAGCAAATATCGTAATTAAACGCGCAACACCCACCGTCGACAACTTAAGGAGCTGGTTTAAGTCGGTTGAATTGTCTTTAAAAGTGATCAGCCTAACCTGCAAATTGGTATCCTCTTTGCTATATATATGGTCTCATCAACTGTTTGTTGTCAGTCAGTGCAACCAAGAACCAGTGATGTTACGCCATTATGAACAAATGGCAGTTTCAAAATTCCGAAACCTAACTGAGAGCATCTCAAATGAGGGTAACTTTATAAGTCAGTTAACTTACCGAAGAATGAAACAACTTATTCGGAAGATAATCAGTGGATGATAACTGCTCTACTCATGTTTTAAATTAGGGAAAACATCACTTCGAAATCATTTGCTGAGTCTACTTTGACGGTAAGCTAAACACCATTACAGGACATGCGAAATTCATTACATTTGACGAAGCATATGATAACGTTGTACACAGTCTAGAAACAACTACTCACCACATACAACTCGTGTAATGCACTCAGTAACGCGGCCAAGCATAACGATTTGGGATCTGCCCAACTGCATCTCAACTTTGATGCAGTTTTTAATGGAGCGAGTGCCAGCATAGGTTTAGTAGAACCAGCTTTGACGGCTCTGAAATTAAAAATTCGAACACAAAAGGAAACACTGAAAGATGGTTATGAACCAAAATTGGTATGGTACTGAGAGCAGCTAACAATCAATTATCAAAGTGATGAAGATCACCTAACAATACTAAAGTTATATGCGTTACTGTCGGATCACAGTTGAGAATAGTACACAATAATTTTTTCGTTGACGGAATTTGCCTGCTAATTAATCACAGAAATGTGCCAACCTAAACATTACAGATATGACGTTTTGCGTGGACAAAAATATGAAGAATCGCACCAACGGACATATATCCCTTTGAATTTGTGTTCATAGTTGATCTTACCCAGGAAGGTCAACAAGGCACAGTCGGGGGTGGTAGCTAAACACGCACGGTATCGGACAGGGGTATCACAAACTGCTTTAAACAGTTCTAAATGTAAGGTGTAAACCTAGTTTCTACTCACTAGAGTCGGGATCAAGCGGACGCGACATACTACACATAGACTGCCCATAGAAGGAACTTTCGGAACGAACAGAAACATGTGATAGCCCACGTACTGCGGTGTAACCTCTGTAACGTCTGAACCAAATCTTTCCAAAATAATTACCAGAGAAAAAGGTCACCCTCCTCAGTCAGACATTCAAGTCATCCAGAAGCGATGTAGAACAACATAACGATAACTTCGTAGAGTGCATGCACACAAAACATTGCCGGTATTGCAGGTGTCACGTGTAATGAAAAGAGATATCTGAAATATTCCATATGAAACTTAGCGCATACATGAGTACACATACCACGTCAATCTAGAAGTAAACAAAGAAATTGGCGGAACAATTTGGGGTCAAAAACGTACGGAACGGGTTATTAATGAATTGATAGAATGGGCAGCAAAAGTATGGAACAATCAGGTTATTATTTAGACGTTCGGTTGCTAAGATAGTGATACAATACTTTCAACCGTTCGTAACAACACCCTCCACGTCGAAAACGAGCAGCCACGCGATGCGTCAGTCGGCAGACGTACGGTGCATGCGTGTGAACAACATCAGAGGTTTGTCAAAACCTACAACCGAACAGCAACAGTCCGGACGTAGCACAAACGGTAAAACATGCCCTCAAGAACTGTCAACAATACTGTAACCGAGTTGTTTATAATACTGAAAGTCAAACAACTTAAAACAGGCTGACAGACCGCCCCCAATTAGTCACAACTGCATAGCAAAGCCAGTTCACATTTTAAATGACGATTCAAGGTCCGAAGGAACAGCGTGGAAAAAGAACAATTCACAGAAAAATACCAACGACGCGGAAAACTCGAGGATAAAAGTAGCATACTCAGAGGAAAAAGCAACGGGGCAGTCAGTTTCCTTAAACAAACACAACCATTTTTCTAAAAAAAATACCATAGTAGTTCACATATCTAAGAGAAGTGTCAGGGGTTCTTGTGAAAACCCCAGGAGGATTTGCTTGGACTAAGTCATTACTACAGTTCTGACTTCCATCGTACTTCGTTGACTCACTGCAGCTGGAGGAGCAAACATCAGGGAAGAACAGTCAGGGTTTCGTCCTGGTCAAAGATATAATGATCACATTTTTACTCTCCGCACAAATTCTGGAGCGACGTCATGTATTTCTCGAACATGAAGGTGCGTTTGATTTAGTGGATCCAGTTCCACTTTTAGAGTCACGTAAACGCAGGAGTAAACCGACCAAGCATGTGAATATACTGTCGACGTCTTATTCCCATACTTCAACTCAGGTTAGGGTTTACAATTAACTGTCTGACAGTTTCAGCACAAGGAACAGCGTACATCAAGGCTGTTTACCCCCACCGGTTTTGTTTGATTCTGTCAGACGAAATAATGGAGGATCGTCTGCGGAACTCGCGAGATGTCCGTGTGGACTTACCACCTGCTGGAAAACTAACTTATCTTTATTAGGCCGACGACGCTGTCTGACGATTTTATGCAGCACAAGCAATGCCAGACGCTATTTCGCACTCTGCTGAATACCTCAGAATGCACCTTACAGCTACAAAGTGCAGGGTGCTTCTGGAAGAGTGCAGTGAATGCGCAGATGTTACATTGGTAATGAAATTATGGGAGTCGTTGGTCGGTATACATACTTGGGAAACTGTATCAATGGCGGTGTAAATATGGGGAATCGTACAGAAGTGCGTACCTCTAAGACTGTGGTGGTATGTGCCAACTTAAGCCACCTCTAACGACAGAGAGGCATCTCTCTGAGGCCCAAGAGTCGCGTATACAAAGCGATGGTGAGGGTCGTATTAATTTACGGCAGTGAAACATGGCCACTCAGGGTAGAAGACGAGGACCGTCTCCAGACATTTGATCACCGATGTCTGCGTTCGATTGCTCGTATCGGGTGGCACCAACTAGTAAGCAACGAGGAGGTTAGGAAGTGGGTATTTGCTAGTAACTACCAATCGAGTTCTTTTGTTCAATCATTGCATCTGTTCAGAATCAGATGACTAAGCCATATATTAAGGATGCCAGCTAGTCGTCTGCCACATCGAGCCCTCTTTACCCACACTGCGACCGACTGGCGTACGGTGCGAGGTGAACAGATGAGGACCTGCTGAAGCGAGATGAACTGAGGCCCTTGCGACATACAAGTCGATGGCTAGAAATGTTATGTGAGAAGACGGCTAATCGGGCTCAGTAGTATGAATGCTGTCGTTGTTTAACCGAACTGTCTGTGAAGTGGGTGCATTCGATTAGGCGGGGCAGTGAAAGCCTTGAAGAAATTGTCTTCCTGATGACGACTTTCTTACACTACAGCTTGGTTGTTTGTTTACAAGGTGTAGGCACCTTGATGTTGAATGATTGAACAAACTTAGCTTTTTTAATGGTTAGTTCCCTTTCTTTCCCCCTTATTTTTCTTCCCACATTCTGTATAGGGTTTGTTTTTAACCACAGTTGTGACACTTGATTATCGGTAAGAACCTCGGATGTACTGCTGCCTATGACGATGATAACGGTAAACGTAAGAGAATAATTGCGTTGGGAATTGTGAGGACAATAAGCAGGTGTTTCGAAACAGTCAGTTAGTAGGACAAACACCATGTCGTTATTGGAATTACAAAGAGAACCCTGTTTTGAAAAAAGTAAATTCATACGGCGGACCGGGCCGAAAATTATACTTCAAACTTTCCACGACTTTTTGAGATGAACAAAGTGGGGTTGTGGTAACTGACGCCCTCTATCATACGCAGTCACTATGAACTAACAAAAACATGTACTTGTGTGAACAGAACTAACAAATTTAAAGTAAAAGAGCCTAACGTTATTTGCCGGGTTGACTGAAGAAATCCAGAAAATGTAAATGGAACGAGTCCATGTAGGAATCGACAAAATAATAAAAGGTTTATAGAATGAGAATCCTGCGTAGTAAAAATATCAAAGCAGTATATCTTGACACATTTGAATGGCAGTTGAGAGTACAGTCACTGACAACCTCAAAAAAATTATGCTGTTTACGCAAAACGGTATTTCTTATTTAAGCATATGCGTCGACTGAGAAAGAATAAGCAGTTAGCTCTTCCTCTGCGATTGCTCGACAGGATACTTTATTTGACACCCTAGCTGTAGCCGGGTTAGTCATGGAGTATTATTCAGTGGTTTTGGATGTGGTATCGATATAATGGCACCCAACCGTATCGTTGCAAAGCTTTCAGTAACCATTCCTCAATGCCGATTTCTCTGTGCAAGGTACTGAGGACTTTTTATTGAGGGTTAATTCCGACAGTGTGATGGGTCCAGAGAGATTCACCTCAGGATCCTTGGAGAAACAACAACTTGCCTGGCAGGACGTTTTTTGCAAGATGTCTAAACAAGCACTCCGGCCTGCCATTCTTTCCAGTGCCTGAGCAGAAATCACGGTCGTGCTCGGCTTCAAAAGAGGTAATTACCACCCCTCGGCTAACGAACTGCCAATCAGCTTTACCAACATCCCATGCAAGATAATGAAGCAATTACTAAAACGCACAAATCACAAACGCTTCTTACCATATGCTCTTTTCCTACACCCAGCATGGCTTCCTTCCTAGCATGCCATGCATAACAACAACAGGTTATCCCTAAGGATAGCTCGAGAGAGGCCAAAAACAATGGCCTCAGTTCAGATATTATCTCCGTCGATTTTGCAAAAGCTTTCAACCGTGTCTTACATGACCTCCGCAAAACACAAACTCAGGGGAAACATTATCCGCCGGACTGCTCCTCTTACTGATGGTATAAACTGCAAGTTTACAACCGCGTCAAGTCTTGCATCTCCTCATTGAGTTACGTGGGAGTTTCTCAAGGATCAATACGCAGTCCTTTTAGCTTGTTTGCAGCAATGGTCTTCCAGGCGGTATTTACAGCAACGCTGTTCTCCCCGTTGACGATCTACATATTTGAAAGGTTGGTGGTCCCGGTGTAGTACAGAGGGATTTTGACTCAAGTAGGCAATGAGTCTTTATCCAGTGTACACACATGCCGCTCGATGGGTACTCTGACAATACTTTCGTGGTTCAGTGTTCAGCATAGTAAGCAAGAGGAGAATAGACCAAAAGAAAGACCTGTGCATCTAGATGCTGTCTACTTAACTGGTTACGTATCAACACAAAATGATCGCAAAAAAATGGACTTCTGCTACTCTTAGGAAGATTAAGAGCACTTTCCATTACATAGAAGAAAAAATGCATTCCCAACACTGCGGGGTTGTTAAATAATGGCTACTTGTACGTGCCAGTTAACCTGCGTATACCGGTTTGAGGAAAGATATACTCAACGTTTAACGTGTTGGGGAGAGCGGCTACCAAAGTAGTTAAGGACTTAAGAAATACCGTATAAGATTCTTGACTTACAATTCTTGGTCGGTATCCATTAGAACTTCGGCTAGTCCGCGGCGATTTAATTATCATACACTACGACTTCAGAGTAGATGCCGTAGAAGTTTTCCATTGCAACAAATGATGATGGCCGACGAGGACATACCAAGAAGCTTTACAAGCTTCGCTACAAACCTTCCTCAGGCAACAATTCTTTTCTTGTAGAGTTATTATTCATCAGGACAGCCGTCTTTTCGGAGTCATTAGCAATGCTTCTAGAGGTCATTTTGAAACAATGTTAGATTCACGTCTAGTTGACACATAACAAGAATTTTAATTCCATTGTTATTGACAACTGCTGCAATCCCCAAGAACGGTGTAACACCCTGTTTTCAATTATTGCTCTTCAGGTCAACAGATGGCCGCTTGATATTAAATAGAACAAACCGACTAGATCAAGGCGTCTATAGCATCTAGTCTGAAACCCGTATACTAATCACAGAATGCGGAAGTTACACATCCAACCCATGCTCTGCGAAGAACCTTTCAAACAAGTGACCAACTGCATTGTGAAAGAGGGTTTGAAGGTTGAGAAAATGGCGCTGATGATCGCAAAACGTGCCAAGTGACGAGGAACTTCTGTGGTGTGTGTTATCATTGGGTTAACCCAATGATAACACACACCACAGAGGTGTAGGCAAGATGGACAAAGACTCCTTTAACCAGGAATACAGTGGTAAAACGTTTTCTTCTCGGGGACGACACTCCTACAGGTACGACTCACTGAGCGATTCCATCTTTGGAAGCATCAGTTATTCGTCTGATGTCGTCGAAATCACGATCAAGCGCGCCGGTAAAAGAAACGACCTACAAATGGTAGAAGCCTCCTGTATGAATCCGTAAGTTAATTTACCAGAGTGTGCGAAGGCAGCTGTTCGCAGTAGATAACATGGACTCCAGAATTCAATTTGGAAAAAGACTGCAATATGGTAAAGTACAGAGGTACCAAAACAAACTTTATTCCAACAGTTCAAAGTAGAAGAAATCGGCGAGAAATTTTCAGACAAAACATTCACATCTTCTAAAACCAAAACAAGAGAGTCACATTCAGTTGTACTAAGATCAGAAGAAAGTGTCACGGCAGTAGTCGGAAGGTGCTCCATCCAGCAACAACGTGACCTTGAGTTTCAAAACACGTATAACGAGTGTGGATCTTATTCACCGTAAGTGACTTTTGCAGTTATCGAGGTTAAAAAGTAGAGTACTGAATACTCTCACGTTTTTTCTTCGTGTCCAAAGAAAAACCGCAACCGAATCTACTACCGTCGAAGTTATACCACGTTTTGTCTACGCCGTTCGAGATTCACCTGTCTGACGATTTGAAACGATTTCTACACGGGTTCCAGGCGAGAAGCGCAAGATACCTGGATTCAGTCAGTAAAGCATTTTTGATGTCCAGCGGGTTTCTGTTGACCTGAAAGGCACCGCTCCTGAGAGTTTCAAAAAGTACCAAGAACAGTGTTGAGTGTAGTGAGATAATCTTCGACGTGTAGAGTCTCTTACTTTTTTGTCCTCTTGTTACATACTATTTTTAATACCTGTTATGTTCATTGTACATATTAACCACTTGTCTGTTGTTTGAATGAATACACATTTCGTCCTCGCGCGCCTCGGTTTCTGCTTGCACGTGGTCGTTGCTACCGGGAGTTGACTGTGGCAACAGCGGACTTTTAATGCGTGGGATAAACTGGATCTGCTAGAAATACTCTCTTATTCAGGAGGAACGTTATTCTAACTTATAGCGAACGTAGTGTGGTGGAATTTACTGCAGACAGTTGTTGTAGACTATTTTGTTACCTTGTCGATTCATTTTTGGTTCCACTACAGAGGTCCCCAAAATTCTAAACTCCCTTCGACGTGAGAGCTAACTTGCCGGTACCACCGCGCCGGTTCACATTAACTTGTGAATGTAATATTACTACAGACCACTAGCATCAAAGTTAGTGTGTTGGCGTAGGTATAGCAGTTTTACTCGTAGCTGTGTAATGAATCTGTGCCATTTCTACTATTGTAGGCTACATTTGTAGAGTTTTCATTATTTTGTACTTCATTTTGCCAGCATTGCGTAGCTGCTACATCAGACCACGTTGCACATTTTTGTTTGGCTTGAGTAAAAGCAACAACACGACACGTCTTCGAATAACCTTTGCTACACGCGTTTGCTGGTTCTTTCAAGGACTCCGGTGGTTGCTACCCGGTTTAAAACATCCTGTTTGATCGATTAACCTTCAGCTCTGTTGCTTCGCTGGGAATAATCCGAATACTTTCCAACGTCATTGGACGCCTCACAAACATTATCAATCTTTGGTAAATCCAGTCCTTGACTTCACTCGTTATTTTTGTATCGAGAATTATTGTAGTCCACACATCTGCTCCACTACATATTCACTAGGACAACAATGTTTTAGCTACTACCGTTTGGAACGCCGCTAGACCAACTTGATGCTTGTTTGAGTTCTGAAAATCGACTGGAATTTCCGTCGACATTCTTCCTCTCTGGCGGCTACCACGCGATTGTGCTTAAGGTCCTCCCACGTCCAGCCCCCTAGCTCCCCAGATCGTTGCGTTGAAATCCGCTTGTGAACGGCGAATAAATAAATAAATAGAGTTTGTTTGCAGATTCATCGTTTTCTTACTGTGACTTCCGATCCGCGTTGATATAAGGTTGGGGAAACTTTGGGTGTATGAACCCCGGAACTAGCATCACGATATAAGTACTAATCTAACGATTTTGCATTCCACGTCGTTATTATGATCAATTAGAGCTGTAGGTTCTATTCAAGAATTTTTACCGTCAAATTAGTCAACTAACTGCCACCTCAAAGGATACATTTGAACAATTCAAGTTTGAGCTTGTCAGCGTGTGTTATCAGTATCGACGTTGTCCCATGTATTATAAAGGACCAGTAACTGGTAGATATCATGAAGTTTTGTGTGCACTTCGGGACCGACAGCATGTACCATTAACACGATCGGACAAAAGTGCTGGAATAGCATTGTTGGACAAATCAGACTAGTTGAACAATATGCATGCGATACTTTCAGGCACAATTAAGTTCAACAAAATGAGAAAAGAAGGAGATAGATCATTGGCAACAGAGAAGCAGATAACCTGAAACGATTGAAAGACCAAAAAACTATAACGATCGCCCAACATGATCTTGTGAGAACCGCAGGTACTGTTATTCCCCGTCTCTATGGACTACTAAAGATACATAAGGCTACTTGCCCTGTGCGCCCTATTTTGGATATGGAGAATTCACCGTACCGCACCTTGGCACAATAGCTTGCCAAAATCTTTGAGCCAGTTCGGAGGAAAATTTGTGTTTATAGTCTGCGAGATACCTTCGAATTCGTGAATACAGTGCCCGACGTTCGCGTCAACAATAAAATCATGTGTCTTCTTGACATAACATCCCTGTTTACTAATGTTTCGCTAGTGGAAGCAATAGATTACTTATGCAATTTTATTGAAAGCGACAACATTCCGATTGGCTTGCCAACAGCGAATCTGAAGGAACCGCTCTTCAAATGCACCCAACAACGTGCAGTTTATTTTTGATAGTGGCATTTATAGACCAGTTAATGGAGTGGCAGTCGAGTCCTCATTAGGATCACTACTGGCAGATTTTTTCATGGGCAAGTTGGAACGAACGGTGCCGAGCACAGTTAGAAATCAAATGGTTTCCTACAGACGTTATGTTGATGATATATTCACTATCACAGATACATCTGACAACGTAGGTGATATTTTAGAGGACTTCAGCTACCCACGCCCGTTGATAAGTTTCACCTCAGAATTGGAATCAGATAGGTCCTTCCATTTCCTGAAGGTCTCTTTGAGTAGAAAGACCGGCGGAAGTTTGAAACGTTCCGTTTTTCGGAAGACTACTTGGTCGGGCCGAAACATTTACCTTCATGGCTTAACGCATTTAAAATACAAGCAAAACTTGATCAAATGTTTGGCGGATAGAGCCAGAAAAATTTGCTCAACAGAGGCGTTGAAACGGAAGTCACAGTTTCTGACCCATATTCTACAATTGAATGGCTACCCCAACAATTTTGTGGCTAAACATATGAAGGCATTTAAAGTATCAGTTAAGATTCAAGAAGTTGAACAGAAAAACATGTTCATACGACTGTCATACAAGGAAAATACGTTGGCAGAACCACTGACCCGTAGACTTACCAGTTCCCTCAAGAGAACTTTTAACGCAGCCAGACAAATTACCACCACCAGTTCACCACCGATTACTCTGAATCTGAAGGATAGAGTGCCGGTCCACAACTCAACCATAGTGATTTAGTCGTTCGTTTGTGATTGTTCAGCAAACTGCGTGGGTCCTTCGACTCGGCACTTGTCTTGAAGAATCAGGGAACATCATCCAGCGTAGATCGGGATAGGTGAGAGAAAATCAATCAAGTGTGCCATTGCAGGTCATCTGGCTGACAAAGATCATCAGGCCAATATAAACCGACCGTTCACTGTTATCTACAGGGTCCCAATGAAAAGGTCAAAACACGTTCGGCAGCAAATGTTGGCCACAGCCGAGGCCATTGCCATTTGATTACGTAATCCAACCGTGTGTGGACAGAAAAACTTTGTTCCATCGCTTAAATTGCCTTGGCCACTAGCCGATTCACCCGATCGATATGCATGCAGTTAACGCCCAATCGGCATCTACAAACACAAAAGTGAGATGGTGCGAATTTTAAACCAATACCAAGTTTCGCATGTAACCGTTTTTACTTTTATTTTTCTTTACGAGTGTAACAGCCTGATGAGATTTTATCGAAAACATGTTTGTTAAACTTCGTGTTCTATGACCCAATGGGAATTTTCGAAATAATGTCATAGGTAGACTGGGACCCATTGGCAACTTGAAACTGTCCCGGAAAAAGCGGCCAACAACCACGGATAGAAGGTTGGCCCAATAGTTGATGACCCTATAGGAAAAAACTGTTGCCAAAAGAAGTTTCGATGTGGTAGTCTGTGGAGCTTCTGTTTGTGACCCATTCGGCTGTTATCAGCCGCAGAAGTGAACAGTTGTTGCACAAGCTCTGCGCTAAATAATGACTATGTAGAAAGTAAGTCACAGCCGATTTTCCCGAACTCAGGTGGCTTGAGGTCAAGCATCCCAAGTCGAAACTCGTAAGAAAAATGCCTCTGACCTGTGGCCATTTTGGTGATCATTTGTTGGACAAATTCTGTCGGGCCTGTATACGCCACTCGCTCAACTGTGAACTTATACAGACAAACATGTTTGTCTATTCGAAGAAAGTCTCATTTAATCATATCAGTGAATCCAAACCATTTCAGCAGCCGTCTGTTGGTTATGGTGGAAAGATGAACTGAACGGTAGCCAAATTCCTAGGCATTTCTTTAGGTCAGCTTTCGCGATGTTTATTGCACCACGCGTATTATCCATCGCAGATGAGTTCCTTTGATCTCCTGTTAGTGACATGTGTGCACATTTACTGTCGTTCACTGAAAGACCCCATCATTTGTCCAGCACTCAATACCAAAGGTATCTATCTGCGATGCACTGGAATCAAAGGCATTGCAGATTTCTATGTTTTCACTGTAAGCGAGAGCATCACTAGAAGTAAGGTCGGGAAGGCCATTGATACATATATCAGGAACGACACTGAACCAATTACAGATCCTTGAGGAACTCCAGCGGCGATTGGGTAAGTAGAAGAAAGGTCTTATCTGGTGTTTGCGTTCCGTTACCAGCGCATAACCTCTCCTGGAATGCCCACACCTTTAGTTTGTGTATAAGAGGGTCGTACGGGATGCGGTCAACGCCGTTGACGAAATCAAAGTTGGTAGCATCGGAGGTGTGGCTACTGTGTTTGGCTTTCATCAGGGTATCCATGACGATTAACATATTGGCCACTCATGACCCGTCAAGAAGAAGGATATGTTAAGTGTAAAAAAAGATCACTTGAGAGGAAACCCTCAAGGACGGCGCGCCTTGATAAGCGCTCCATTATCCTTCGTGGGATGCCGAAAATGCTTATCAGCCGATGACCTTTGAGGGATTATTGATCGCTAGCCCCAAATGCTTGTGGCAATAGCATCACTCAATTTTTCACGAACGGCGTCAGTCCGTTTGAACGGATTACGGAGGGACACCGCCAGACCGCTTTTTTGAGGATTTGTGAGTAGACGGCTCCTAATCCCATTGTGCTCAAAAGGTTGAGGCCAACTGAAAGATCCAAAAACCGAACACTGGGAAGTAAGCTGCCGAGAACTAGTATTGCAGGTTCATCCACGGCAGAATCGGACGCCATTTTGGCGGGATCACACTGCATACCGTCGAACGGTTGCCCTGAAATCCTCGGTAGGCACTCGGCGGCTGGACAGGATTTTCTCGTCGGAAAGCTTCGGAAGAAGCGCCGAGGACTTGATTTTTCCTTGGCGGCGCAGGTACTCAAACAAATAGTTTTTTTTCTCGCGGGCTCCCAAAATTTTTGTATGAGCCCCCTCGGTAAGTTGAAGAATTTCCTTCTTGCACCTATTATGTACAGAGCAAAAGGCTTCCAAATCTTCAGGTTGGCTGGTAGATCCTGTTCAAAGAATAGACTTGAACGTAAATCAGGAAGGCGAAATATGCTTCAACGCGCGATTCGAAAAGTGCGAGTGTAACATATCGTGCTGCTGTGTTGTTGGCGCCACTTCTGTTTTCGATTGTGTAAGTCGTGTGCATGTCTTACTGGGCCTTTGGCTCACCATTTTGTCTATTGTCTCCTTTCACAGGACCATCGTTGGAGCCCGTACTTCAGAAGAACGCTATTCCCCGGTGTCTCCACGTTGCTCAAAGTTGGTTCACGATTATAACTGGTACACGAAGCCAGAACGTCTAGCTTGCCTGTTACATATTGGCGACCCTGCTGGGATGGTTTCCGTCAGCTCGTGTTGATGTGACCAACTGATGTTTGAACCACCTCCATCACCTGGTTACTACAAGTTGGTTTGATCGGGCATTCTTGGGTCCGCGCGTTGCAATCACACACGCGGTACACGTACGCCTACACAAAGCAACCTCTGCGCACGCACCCAATGTTCTGTGACATCACTAGTGTAGTGAAGTTAAGCGATCGTAATATACTACTGATACCGCGGCTATTCAGTAGCAGGTGCAGGGCATATTTTTTGACAACGTACAAGCCACAAGAAGACTGCAAGAATGATCATCAAGGTGCACCATCACCCATAACAGTCCCTGCTACTTAATGGAACTTAGCACTGACATCTGTGGTAGCCGAGGCTGTCTGAGGCCGAATACTGCGTGCAAATGAGTGGTTTTGTGACAGGTTTGGTTTACATGCTTAACCCGCGTATTGTTTTGTCGAATAAATAACCCTTGTGCCATCCGCGTTCTTGGATCACAACAATTGGTGCCGTGACCAGGATTGGAAGATGAAGATCCCATGGCCACAGCCGTTCGAGGATGGGGACGTGTGCACAAATGTTTCTAAACTAAATACGCAGGGAGTTTTATACATGTTAATTGTTGTATATGAGGTATTTTGGAAAGTACTTATGATGCAGGTTGTTTACGTCTTAATGAAGAAGCATAAGTCTGACCAAGTTACCCTACGTTTGTCCAATGCGCACTAATTGGTGGGCATCATATGCACTCGCTGGAGCAATGAAATCCTTAAAAAGGTTCACTTCTTTAAATTGTTTGTGTATGTAATTGTAAAACACGTATACTGTCCTACTGCTCATTACAGCTACTTAAGAATTTTTGGAAGTCAAAGAACACATAAGAATACGATACAATTGCCGTCAAAAAGGACTCTCAATCGCTGGATAAGACGAAGCACGCTAGCAGTGGATTCCAGTGATCGGTTTGAAGGTGATGTCCTTGTAACAGTACTGACGGAAATTGAGCGTTTTTCCAATTGTTATTTCTCGTATAGATGAAGTTGCATACAACGAAGCCGGTGCTAGGAACTCCTCTGTTGCATGCAATTCTTGGGATAGCGGAACAGTGTTCAATGTGATAGAAGGCTAGAAAGAATGGGTATCCGAGTAACAAATCCCCAGGAGAGCAGTAACAGCTCCTTTGCGAATAATCAATCCTTTGGCGACCTCTCTGCCAACTGACATCCGTTTTTTGTTGTGTACACCACGTGGTTGCCCCCCAAAACTCATAACCGGTGGGACTTATGCTCAGTCCTGATTGCAAACTGCCCTGTCACGTCTGCCGAATGATGCATCACTGATGAATTCGAATGACCTAGCCATCCAGCTGCACACTGGTGGCGTTAGAACTTTCAAGTCGTCGAAGCTGCAGTCATGGCCAATACTATGCAGATTAGTGAAGCCCGTTACAACGTCCCCTTTTATGGTTGGCGTTTTTGATGGTCGAAGAAAACCTTCGAATATGAACGAATATCTGTCTGCTTTGGTTGCCGAACTGTGTGCTCTGACGTCACACGGAGTTACCTTCGGTAACATGCAGTCTAAGAAGCAGTTGATTATTAGCTGCAATATTTGCGACTCGCCAGTCAGAGCATTTGTAAAACGGAAGCCAGAGCACACTAGATACGCCAGTTGTGATCGCTGTATGCAAAGAGGTGTCTACATTGATCACAAGGTTACATATCACTTAACAGACTGCCCAAATCGTACAGACGAATCATTTCGTTGTGTCAGGAAGCATAGACAGTCTGCGTTCGAGGTCCTACCGTTGGATATGATACACCATTTCCTATACTATTACATGCATTCCGTTTGTCTCGGTGTAGTACGAAGACTGGTCCCATTATGGCTTGGATCCTGTCACAACAAAGGCGTACGTCTGGAGACTGACGCTGTGGAACACGTTGACTTGAGCATAACCGCCTTTTCCCGTCTACTTAAAGATGACTCCAAGGATTTGTCGGGGATGGTTGGAGTTTAAAAATTGGAAAGCCTATGAATTTAGACAGTTCCTCTTTTACATTGGACCATGAGTGTTAAAGGGAACAATACCTCGGGAGAATTACTCCAACTTTCTCGACTTATCCATAGGGACTTATACTTTTGCCCATCCGATTTTCGGCAGATCTTTGCTTGACTATGAAAATTCTTCCTTGCGGAAGCTCGTGTGCAATTATTTCCCTTTATATGGAGCGGGGGAAATGACTTACAATACCCACCCGCTTGTTAATCTGGCGGACGATGTGAAACTTCACGGCGAACTGGACAGGTTTTCTGCGTTCCCCTTTGAGTCGTACATTTACCATGTCAAACATATGCTACATTCAGCCTGCAATCTAGTCACCCAGTTGTACTACAGGTGGAAAGAAGAAGTTACAATGGCGCAAGTGGTTGAGACCAATCGGTCATTGCTTGTTGAAGCCCATAACAAGGAATCCAAGAAACGGAGATTGTGTCCTAACACTTCATTTATTTCCATCACTAGCCCCGATAATGTGATTATTGCACACAACTTGCCTCACATTATTGTTGACACTGACAGTGTTGACCCTAACCTACCTGTTCTTCGTTGTAAGCGTTTCCAAACTATTACGGACTTCTGGGTGCATGGCATTGCATCTTCCATGTTGTACATATTTCAGGTAAGCGACGTCAACGAACACTTGTATCGTGTACTTTTTTCCGATGTACTATGTAAATGCGTTCTGTTTTCCTCGTCCTCCAGTTCACTTGTGATTCCATTGTTACATACCTTCAACAAAAAATTAATAAATATGAACCAGTGAAACTAGTCCGTGTATTCATCTTCTGCTAGCTTAAAGAGCGTCAACCACAACTAACGAAATGTTATTCATTTTCAGATATGGACGGGAGGAAGTGTTACTGTGTGGTTAAAATTGAGCCGGACGACAACGAGGATGGTGCTGTCATCAGCAGCACCTGACATAATGCCGCGCGAACAACAGCGACCATTCTGCGACTACCTGAAAGTGCATACTACAGGTATGCACGAAACCGACTGCAGCCGAGGTCTGACGGCCCGAAGTTACCAGTTAGCATGCTAGTTACCACAAGTAAGTTGCATTACTTGATATCAAACCTACCAACATTTCGTTGCAGTTGACTTCGAACATGCAAGGGAAATGGAAGTCAGAATCACTTCCGGTACTCCATTTTCAAGTGATGATACTATAAACATGGGTTTACCCCGAAAACGTCAAATGTAACTTCGCCCCTCCAGTTGAATATCATTTTAACAGTAAACAACCACATTTTCCAGACGACGACAGCGATGAAGATGTTGGTGCAAAAAAGAGAAAGTTTGCACCTACTGCTGTTGGTTACTTTGTCCCGTCATGCAGCAATGGGCACCGGATGCCCGACAGCAAAGTAACATATGGTGCACACACAATAACGCAAAACATCAACGGTGAGAAAGTAATACTTTTGTTTCTATCACTTACAGGAGGTGTTTCACAAGAAGGGGTTAACTAAAGCGGATTTCCGACAATTGCGTTCGTATTTGAATGGTGGGAATGTTCACTTTGCACCTCACAAAAGCTCTTAGAGCTGTCACTGCGCCATTGTACAAATGAATGCTTTACGTGCAACCGTGGAACGGTTGACAGCCGAAATCGCGCGACTGGCCAACAAACAGGCGTTTTGTTTGCCCCTACCTATGACATCAGTGAAACAGTTACTGGAAGTTGATAGCAAAATGTTGGATTCCGAGTTCCTTTCAGCAGTGGTGAGTGTGGAGATTACCAACCGGTCAATGTTCTGCCTATAGGCTGATTACTTTCGGGGTATCAGTGCCCCCAGTGCTGCAGCCCTACTTAGGAGTATGCTGGAGCGAATAATGACCCGGGCAGTTGCCTCACAAATCACCTATTTCGGTGCACGCCAGACGTTTGCCTTCAAACGAACACAAGTAAAAGCATTTTTACTAGGTAAGACGTTCCATATAGCATTCATTCCGTACGCACTTCGGGCGAGTGCACGAGAGAACGGAATACGCAACCATCCAAGACAGCATTCTTAATAAATGCTGCAAACGGTGGTTGCATTGTGCATGAGATAAACGATACACACCAAACCCGTGCGCACGAGAAAGTGGGGATGGTAGTCAGGTTTGTGCGAGGTAACATAACGGCATCGTTTTTTAAACATGAGAACATACGGACTGTTGATCTGGATCAACGGAATGCTTTCCGCTCGGATGCAAATTAACGCTCTACATTTTGTACACGTGTTGTAAATATTTGCCATTAACACATTTACTTGTCTAAATGATACAAGTTGTTTTCCCATAAATGGCATATTGAAAAAGGCCGTATTGTAATGGGTGGTTAGGTTTTAGGGCTACAGGGAATGTGGGGGGATATAACTAGGATGACGCTATGCAGTAGGTTAATAACCGGGGGGAATACTAGCAAGAACAGCTGATTTGAGCGTGCATTTTACTGAGTCGCTATTGGTCCGTAAAACCTCCGCGTTTGATTGGCTTAAAAAAACGGGGAAAACGCTTTCGCTGTGGACACCACGCCCTTTCCCCGACGATTACACTTGATTGGCCGCTTGACAATAAAAGCGGGAATACGCGTGGAGAAAGGAATTGTGTTCATAGGGCTCTAACTAAGAACTGTTCAATCCCTCTAGACAATGTATTGACGGAGTTATTTGGTAAGATATCTAAATCGGAAGCTGGACTGGCTCAGCTAAAAACAAGCTATGCTGTATTCGATTCTATAAAGGAGAGGCTTATCTCCCTATCTTGCATCTTCAAAGTGCCGGGAAGTCCCAAGACGGACGACAAAAAGAACGCAAGCATGTTTCTCAACACATTGACAACAGAAATCACAAAACGGATGTGTTGCACATATAAGGCAATCGTATTCAATGTGACAGATAAGCTTCACCTCAATGGCATTAAGAAGTTACTCACGAGGATCACTAATATGGACCCGACATCATATACCTGCATTCGAATCGCAAGGAGACTCAAAAGATCTGCTGCCCGCTTTTGTTCAAATTTCAGAGCGAAACAACTGCGAGACAGTTCGTCCAAAGTCAGGACCTCATTAAGTCCAAAACCTCTCTTAAACTAATAAGAATTATGCAAGATAGAACGCCGTTTGAGAGGGAAAGTCAACATCCCTTATTGCGCAACACTGTCACCTTCAAGCGTGTGGCTCAGGACACATCCAAACAAGAT
>LUCH01000645.1:161061-184994 GCA_013368495.1 Paragonimus heterotremus | reverse complement strand
ATACTACTCACACCGAAACTGCCTGTCATACAACAGTATGAGTTCAGCAGTCTTATCCGAGCTTCAGCAAAATCAGCAGTTATTCACAGAGGCTTCGATACACACGAACTTACGGGGTTACCGGAACCATTCGCTTGCATAAACATATATCTTATTCATTCTAGGATTTCCTTAATGGGCAGAAAGTATAATTCTTTATGTTAGAGCAGATGATAAACACAATAAAAATCTATGAATAATACAATCTTCGACCGCAGATAACCAGCTCCGCAGAGAGTAGAAGCATTCGAGTTAATTGGGCATATAGTTGACAGACGCCCTTCGAAAATAGTGTTCTCATTCGTGAAGTGCACCATGGTTAGCACAGCAAACGTTCTCGGATTATTCTTTGATGCTGAACAGTATCTAGAGCAACTACAATTTCGAATTTGACGTTTTAGCCCAGATCTTGCTTGGGTGATAATATGTCGCAGAATAAATCAACAACTTGGTATGCTGAACCGGAATGGTATATTATGATAAAGATTTAACTAAATAAGGGGGTATACAAAAGATCAGTATAAATAAACTTGTGGCTCTTCCTTTAATGGGTCAAACGGATAGTGTTTATTCTTGTTACGGGTACGCACACAGGAAACGTGTGTGCGTCTGTGCTACCGGTCCATTCGCATGATTCACCTGCAAACATGCACGTGCCCACGTTGGACTGAGTTAGATCAGGTGATCCTGTTGATTCAACATTTGAGCTTTCGTCTGCCTACGCTAGCGTGTTGGCATTACACAGTCCATTATCTCATTGTATGATCGGTCCTATCGCTCGTTGCCTACCATTCCTACCGTACGTTTGTCATCCTCTCTACAATACATTACTACTGCTCGGATGTATCTGCTCCATTCAGTCCGCATACAACAGATAGTTATTTTAGAGTGGCTAATACGTAATGTAAAGTGTGTATGAATGATATGCATATGCTAATTCTCATAAGCGAAAGTATCCTCTCCACTCAGTGAATAGTTGCATTTCGTATCGGACAGTCTCTTCGACGCATATGTAGTAATCCTTTCTTGTCCATACTGAATTCGAGGTAGAATTGCGTCAGGCCAAACGTTAGATGCACCGGTTGAAACGAATGTTTTGGACGTTTCATTAGAAATGAACATCACAGAAAGAGAGAGAATCATCTGCTTCATACAAGATACTGTATTCCGTTGGACATCAATCCAATGAACTACCAAATAACACAATAGTTCTGGCACGGCTGCAAAGCTTGGATGATGGTTCACGTATTGAGAACGAAGTCCGTGGAACCGTTTGAGTTGTTGTAATACTGAAGACCTAGAAACATTGGTAATAGCCGCATTATTCACGACGTCCAGGCAAACACCTTTGTCCGTTATGACGTGACAGAGGAAAGTCATTTCCATTGTACTGATCGCACACTTTTTAACGTTTAACCGTGTGTTCGAACGATTATCAATATACTCCTATTCGGATGTCTGCTATACGTAGATATCACCTATGTAAACAATGCAACCACAAGTCCAGACAAAGCAAGCATCACAAATCTCTGCTAGGCCGACGGTGTTGAACTCGAGCGCATTGGGGCCACTTTGTATTGAGAACAATCCTTCAGAAATGATGAAAGATGTTAGAGGTTTGGTATCCAATGACCCAGTACCCTTGTACTTATCTGTGTTGTATGACAGGCAGTTCTGTTGTTAGTAGTATACTATTCACGAGTACTATATTACTCACAGGCGACATTCGGGAACAAATGTGCAAGCTCCGAACGCCAGGAAGACGACGGACAAGAATAGACTATCGGAATAGTGTGTACGCGCTATGGCAGAAGTTTCACCAAGGCGAATGACAACGTACTATCAACCGATATATGTGAATGCACGTCTGACGTGCAAATGAGTGTACGCGTTTGTGGTTTGATTTTTGACATGACCCATACGGGAGATTGCGTAATAAACGAATTCTCAGACTGAGCGTCTTTTGAGGTCACAACATCCTGTATCTGACTGGATTGAGTCATGTGACCGTTCGCATTGGACAATGAACGTTAGCCTGCTTACACTTGCTCGTTACCGCCGTACCGTCTGCTGTCTTATTGTACATTCATGCTTATTTGCTGCTTTCTACAATTCTTATCGTACAGTTTTCCCTCTTGTTACAACACAGCACTACTGCTCTACTCTGCCTGATTCATGCATTCAAGATACAACAATTACAAATTCAGCTCGTTACAGTACACGAGCTACCTTCCTAACTGTCCCGTGGATTTAGGGGATACAACACATTACATATCTATTCCATCACAGATATGCGCTCATAAGCAATGTGCAACGTTTTGTACACTACTTTCTATTTCGCAATTCTGATTGTTGTTCACACTTTTCACTTTCCTCAACTTCTCATGTACAGCCAACATTTAAACCAACTTAATCGAACTAATCAATAATCAGTAAATACAGCTCACTCACTTCTCGGGTCGCGAGCCTTGCGTTCTCTCTGCGCCCAGTGCCGCTAGTAAACAGATTTTTGGAGAGTTAGAAGTTAACGGAATCAACCGGTTATTGCGGCAGAATTTCTTTATTTATCTGTCATCGGAATTATCTCAGTTGTGGCCTCCACGATTATTTAGGAACAACACGACAGTTTGTATCCATTGGATACTGCATTCGGTGTAGTGGAATTCTACACCAACGCACTTTAACGAACTATTTGGAGTCAATCGTTTCTATTCTTATCACCTTTCTAATCTCGTGTTCATACCTAAATTCTGTATAGTGTTTAGATCCACTACAAATGTGAGCTACATCAGTCTTACATTGACGATTGCGGGAAAACTACACAACGATGAGTGAGAATGTTAGCAACGTCGACATACTAATATCAAACAGTTAAACAGTGAATGCCACAACTTAGTGTTGCCATAGCAACGAATTATGACCGAAAAAAGTACATAAGGTGTTTTTAACATACTCGTCAAGTGGAGTTATGAGATCTCATGCACGGAGCAAACTCAGTCATACAGCTGGCCCCCACATTATGAGTAGTACGCCAATCCACAACTGTGCAGATGGCCAAGCTCTTAGAGTAATCGGATCAACGTCGTAAACAGATTTATAAATAATTCCACTAAAAGCATTTACTACTGACGTCGTCACCATAGATTTGATGTATCCTAACGCTAAAAGACTATTGAGAACATGCTAGGAACCGATTGAGCCATCCAGAATACATTTGTCACCTACTCCTTTCTACATGGAATGGATTCTGGAACTATCTTACCTTTTTCTCGTTGCGTCGATCCTATTTTTGTTTTAATTTCCACACACTCCTTTTCATTACCATCTGTAAGTGGAGCACAGTTTTGACCTCTGTTTATACACTACAAATCGTAACCTAAAACTGCCGGATTGATGTATTGATCAACCACACACCCGTCTTAATTAATTCTAAACTTGTGACAAGTTCGCCTGATTTGGATGGGTCACCGCCTCAAATGGCAAACGTTTCCAATAAATGTCGATACTGATTGCTGCCAAACTAAGGGAAAGCTGTTCATCCTTCAGGCTGTTGATCGAGTGCTACACCTGAAGCCAGTGATTCGGAGCAATTGCATGCATGTATCAGTTGACGTTGCCTGTGCGAGTTAAACTTTGTAGTTCATTTTTAACCATGTAACAAATGTGGGTGTATGATAGAGGTTACGCAAATTCATGACAGTAGCTGTATGGACATTTATGGAGCGAAGTTAGCATTTTGGACTGTCCTCTAAATCACACGTTCGGCAGTTGGACTGATCTGTCTTGCTTACAAAATGACACATCTCCAGAGGAACATGACCAGTAGTCGATAATGAACTTCTTCAGATTTCTGCTTGTAAGCAGCTGTTTCAGTAATATTGCTTCCTTCATGAGAGTATGCGTCTTTTACATACGTCGTATAATCCATAGTTTTCTGTGCATAAGCGCAAAACTGTGGTGAAGGATGGGACAAAATTCATAAGTGAGGCACGTCTGGTGTTCAGACAAAATAAGGCAGTATCGTGACTAATAGGTCGAGTGGGTAATGTCTACTGACTGTTCTAGTTTCCCTAAAAATCTACGACACATTTATGCGGGGAACATGGCGTTAAATGTTACCACCTCTCTGACAGTTTTCTCACTATGAAGGACATTTTTCTGTCCTGATACGTGAGCCTTGACTGCGAGAGCACTTCTGTGCCCTGAAGAGCTTTTGATTTTGTGAGACTGACCGTTCACCTATTTTCTTTTCAGTATTTTTCGTATATTTTTTCTTACTATAACCTGTTTGTTATATACGGCACAAATAATTTCTCATTTGATGACTGGCCCATTAACGCTTGCTATTCCTGTGAGAGGACTTGTCAAGGGTTCAGTGTTGCTAACTACACAGCATCTCACATTTGACAGATAGCTTGCTTTCACATTCACCTTCTTACACATCTGTGGCTCAATTTTGGTGTCACCGTTTGTCCTTCAGTTGAACGATGATAAGTGTATTGTTCTTCAAAATGAACGATATGATATGTGCCTATCGCGTAATGTTCCTGTTTCTACTGTGTTGAAGCCAGCATTGGGATCAAAATAGATCATGAACTGCTATTGATTTCACATCTTCGACTAGTGTTGTGTGCCAAGAAAACGGATAGCGCAAAGGACGTTTAGTTAAGAAACTAACATGGGTTAGGTGTTCAAAAAGGACATGAAACAAAAACACTCATCTACATATGGCAATCGTACTAGAAAATCTCGGCTGCCACAGAAGATAATGACCAGCTCCATTGCGGAGCCAAAACTATTCCATGTCATACTTCACTGTCGTGTTGGTGAGATATTCATTCCCGTGAATTTCCTGCGGTTACTCTGTCGCCCCACTACAGAATAGTGGTAATGTGAGTAGTATTGCAGTGAAGATGAGCGATCGTATCATACTAGTCATACCGCGGCCATTCAGTAGTAGGTGCAGAGCATATATTTCGACATCGTACAAGCCACAATAAAAATGTAGGAAGGAGCATCAGAGTGCAGCATCGCCCATAATGGTCCCTGCTACTTAATGGAACTCAGCATTGACGTCTGTGGCAGCCGAGACTGTCTGAGGCCGAATACCGCGTGCAAATGAATGGTTCTGTATCTGGTCTTGTTTAAATGCTTAACCTACGTATTGCTTTGTCGAATAAACAACCCTCTTGCCATCCGCGTTCTTGGATCACAGCAGTATGGGTCGACCGCCAGTCCTCATCGCTAGTAAACGGTTCAGCAAATTCTTTCTGAGAGGTTCATGTTTATTTGCGCAGTTTTTCTTTGGCAGCTTATTTTGTATACACACTAAAACTGTCTGCCACTATGATTCGTAGTTCTTATTAGCTTACTCACACGAACAATTTTGCGCGGCCGAGATGATTGTCCACACAAGTGTGATGGCTAATATGCTTCATTCAACATTTGGTGACTTTCAACAGGACAGTATTCTCGATGGACCACTGGCTTAGACAGTTTAAATCGTCCTGTAAAGCAATCACATCATCGGTGCGCTTTAAGACTCATTAGTCTTGTGAGCCAGTATTGCTGATGGCACAATGGTTTCTTAGTCCGGAAGTCAACACAAGGGTTATGCGTTTCAACATGACAACAACAAACAAAAACACTCATCTTCATACGGTACTGGGCCCAGAACGTCACGATTGCCACAGACGTCAATGCTTAGTTTCTGTATGTACCGAGAATCATCTCGTCAAGTTGCACTCCAGTGTTTATTCTCGTATTTTTTCCCTCGGCTACTTCAATGTCAAAATCCACGCTCCTTCCTCGATAGTGAATAGTAGTGGCGTGAGTAGTATAGTACGATCGCCCGTGCTCACTACACTAGAACCTTGTGTCGTCGAGGTAGAGCAACATCGTTGGTTTGACTAGGCTGAATCGTTCAAGAACAAAAAGAATGCACAACAGGTGGTCCAAAAATGGATCCCCGAGGAACGCCGCTGTAGGTATGTGGCCACTCTGATAGCTGTGCAATCATGTTGACGCTGAATTTACGTTCATTTGGTCAGTCCTTAGACGGCGTTAGTAAGCGCTCATCCAGAGTGTAACTGTCAGTTGTCCGTAGCAAGAGAGAGTGATCAACCCTACCTAAGGTTTTCTAAACTTCAAGATAAACCGCATCTATGATCAGTCCTGCATTGGCAGACTTCGTCAAAACAGCACGAGTCATCAGCAGACTCGTGAAGCATGAGCATATCCGGCGGAAGTCATGATATGTCTTGGTGATGAATTCTAATTCTCCAACCTTCGCCCATGAACAGTTATCTAGTAATTCCTCTGTTACTTAGGAGACCACTGGAAGCAACGCTATTGATTGATAGTTTGCTGGGTCACTTCTGAATCTACTTTAGAAGATAGGTGTGACTGTGAACCATTCTCAAGCTTTCGGTAGACGATCAGTGGACAAGGTGTGAATAAAAGTACTGTAAGTCGTTCTATTAATTCCGTGGCGCAGCTTTTCAAGACGACAGGGATATCATGTCTTGACCGGGTGATTTGCAAGTAAAAAGATTCTCTGACTTGACTATGACTTGTGACGCTGAGGTTTGGAGTAATTCGATTGAGGTGCTGTCACTCATGGCTTGAAGTTATGCCTAGAATGCTGAATGTGTATTGGTAAACCCATCAGGTTTACAGTGTAGTGAGCACGGGCGATCGTACTATACTACTCACGCCACTACTATTCACTATCGAGGAAGGAGCGTGGATTTTGACATTGAAGTAGCCGAGGGAAAAAATACGAGAATAAACACTGGAGTGCAACTTGACGAGATGATTCTCGGTACATACAGAAACTAAGCATTGACGTCTGTGGCAATCGTGACGTTCTGGGCCCAGTACCGTATGAAGATGAGTGTTTTTGTTTGTTGTTGTCATGTTGAAACGCACAACCCTTGTGTTGACTTCCGGACTAAGAAACCATTGTGCCATCAGCAATCTTGGCTCACAACAACAGTACTGAAATACTAACTTTCATAATTGTGTATGCTGCGAATTCGCTGTAAAAGATATTCGAATTCAACTTGGATATTCGGGCAAGTTCGCGTTGATGACAAAATGAATGTTCTATGATAGCCGGGGTACGATTGTGTCGTGATATATTCTACGGACACAAGTTTGTTCTAACTGTTATCTACTACATGTTTGACATTTTAGTGTAATCATACGTTTGGTTATACTCATTAGGCGTCTCGCTTGTGAGAATTAACATATGCATATAATTCATACACACTTTACATTACGTATTAGCCACTCTAAAATAACCATCTGTTGTATGTGGACTGAATGGAGCAGATACATCCGAGCAGTAGTAATGTATTGTAGAGAGGATGCCAAACGTACGGTAGAAATGGTAGGCAACGGGCGATGGACCGATCATACAATGAGATGAAAGACTATGTAATGCCGACACGCAAGCGTAAGCAGACGAAAGCTCAAATGTTGAATCAACAGGATCACCTGATCTAACTCAGTCCAACGTGGGCACGTGCATGTCTGCAGGTGAATCATGCGAACGGACCGGCCGTACACAAGTTGTCTGTGCTTACACCAAACGGGACACAGCATAAACTAACCTAATTTCATCTTCCTTTGTTACATTCCACATTCCTTTTGTCCATACTATTTTGGAAATGAACATCTCTTCACGTGCAGTTTCTTACCTTAACATTTGCACTTTCGTCACCGCTCATCACAGTTTCCGGTGTACATATGCTTTGTTAGCTCTTCCCAGCCTGTGAAATTTCAATGGTGTCGGTGATACAGGTTGCTTTTTGTCTGTTGGGGCATGTGAGACAACAGAAACTTGTTGGCCGTCCTCTGATCGATCTGTACGAGATACCACTTCCGTCTGTGCGCCTGCACGCGCTCTCACAGCTGTGCACGACCGGTTGAAACTAGAGCACCCGCATATTTTATCCTAAAAGTACGTTTGTGGTGATCGCACGACGCAAATGACCAAAATCTACAGTTACCAACCGATGAAGGTCTGAACAACGCCAAGCTGTCCAACACTGGCAAAAAAACAAATGTGTAGGCGTGCGTATGTGCGATCAGGCCCACACAGGTATTGGGTTTTGCTTCCATTGGATGTGGATGTATTTAACCAATGAGTGATTGGAACGGAGGACTGGTTGTGTCACAAGTTGGATCGATGGCCGTGTTCGTTTCAGTGTGTTGTCTGCCGTGTAAAGCTTGACAGCCTTAAACGCGCCTGTTCGAATTAACCCTGGTTGAAGCGCGAACGTGAGCATCGAGCATGCGACGTCAGTTCTATATCACTCGGCCAGACCCGAGTATCCCATGGGGTTTCCGCATTCAGGGTGGTCGAGATTTTGGACAACCACTGATCATCTCCGCTGTGACAAACGCGGGTCTGGTAGAAACGTACGGTGTGCGCGCTGGTGCCCGAGTCATCAGCATCGGAGGGGATCCGACCTCTTCCATGACACATCAGCAGGCCCAGCAAGCAATCATTCGCTGCGGCAATGAACTTCAACTGGAAACGATTGACTCATCAGGTTGTGTGTCAGAGGTAAACATCTCGACCCCAGTAGGCTTCGGACCGGCTGGACAACCGGCGATGGTTACGTCTGGGCCTCTTAGACTGCCTTCCTCTACGATGCAGCAGCCTCAGGGTTGCTCAACAGAATCGTGGAAAAACTACGGAGCAAATCCCTATAATCCTTCTGCAAAATGCGAAAGCGTTGTTTCGTCACTTAATGAAACAATTGGGCTTCCTCAAACGACCACCTCGTTTCAGAGACAGTCTCCAAGATTCAACAGAATTTTTGATCAGGTGCTTACTGGGGATAAATATACCGGTTCATTTGCTTCAAACAAATCCACGAATGTTTGCGAAATCAATTTGCTCAAACCCACTTCAGTTAAGAATCCTTCGTCCATTTCCGGCTCCTCTTGGTCTAAAGTTGCGGTCGTGGCTACTCCGAAGGCCAATGAACGGAGACCTGTGTGCTATTCATGTAAACGAGAGATTCACGGACCATTTGTGGATACAATGAAGTACTGTTTTTGTCCCGACCACTTTGTCTGTTGTCAGTGTCATGCACCTTTGAAGGATCAACCATTTGCCGAACAAGATGACCAATTCTACTGCGTCAATGACTTTGTGAATTCCGCTGCATCACGTTGTGCAAAATGTGGTCAACCCATTATCGGAACCGTCACGTTAGCACTTGATAAATCGTGGCATCCACACTGCTTTGTCTGTTCGCACTGTAATAAGCCACTGCAAGAGAAATTTCATCTGGAAGATGCTGGGACCTTTCTTTGCGAAGAACACTGGAACCAGTTACATTTAGCCGCGTGTGCTCGGTGTGGGGAACCGATTTCGGAAATTGATCGTTATATGGAAGTGTGCGGCAAACAATTTCATGTTAAATGCTTTTGCTGTGCTGCCTGTAAAACTCCGCTTGAAGGGAAACCATTTCATACTCGAGATAATCGACCCTTTTGTAGAGCTCATGCTTTTGCTGTTGCCTTGTATGATTGAAACAAAAAAAATGTAAACGTGTCTTCTCATAAAATACTTGTTCATGTTTGATAGAATGTCTTCAACTGTTTAGCTCACGTGACATTCCCCATTATCAGTAGTTCATCATTGTCTGACCTAACCTGTTTACATTTATTCTGTTCACTATTTCAGATATATATTAGTTCTACAAAACATTTGTCCTAGTACCGTAAAACCATTCCTTTTACAGTCCGATGATACCCATAGATTTTTTCAGAACCGCTTTGCCTTTTAACTAGTCACATTATATGATGGGAACCATAATGTGATTTGTGCGTCTGTTCAGTATCACACTCGTTCCTCTCGTAGACCAAATTGCCCAGATCACCACTTAAGGTTTACCCCCTTAACTGTCATGCCTGTAGACCTACTCAGGGATAACAGGACCTGGAGGCCAATCAGACACCACTGTTAACTGCAATGGTTGATTGTGATTGCGAGCCGCTAGGAGTTTTTTTCTTCTACAAATTCTTTGCCTGCAAACTAGCATATCATAAGTGGGTCATGCAGACGTATTTTCGTTGTGAACTGAGTTGCGGTCGCCGCATGAATTGGATGCAGGAATTCTGTGACTAGGTTTGTAAGTGTGTTGTTTTAGTGGTGTCAAAGCAGCAATCTGTCATTCAGTTCTGACGATATCGCTGCATCTTACTGTTTCGAAAGACCAAAGAGCCAAATGTGAAGCAAATGATAAAAATCATGTTTTATGTGAAGTTTGTGTAGATCTCCTAAATCACAATCAGCTGAGAATGTGATGGCTTTACTATGTAGCAAGAATGTAAGGTATATATTGCGAGCAATGCAACGGAAAGATTTGAGCATTTTTGCCAGTAACGTTGAATAATCTTGATCAATCATTCAGGTGTCGTAACTGGATTGTTTGATTACACAGGCCAAGTGGAGCGATTGTTCAATATATATATATATATATATATATATATATATATATATAAAGTGTGCAACCAGTGCTATTACATAAAATTATTGATGATACGTTGCAGCCTCCATCTTACGAGATAAAGTATTCGTTCAAGGAAATAAAAACATCGGCTTACTTAAGTATATATAAACAAAAATATCTCCGTGTAATGAGTCGCAGCGTTCCATAATCAACATCCCGTGATTTGCAAATGATAATCAGACATTGGAAGTGGAAAGGGTGTAGATTTATGCATATCTCTAATCGATTGTTGGAACAATGATTTACTCATTAATCCACTTGTAAACATAGCTGTGTGCGACTATATAGGTGCTGCTGCATGCATGCTGCTCTACTGTGGTGGGACGCAGACAGACTTCATTCATTATAACAGGATTAGTGTAAAAAGTACACATTTCCATGCACATCATTAGCACAGAAGTGATGATCTTCATAAGGAGATGTGAGTATCATCGTTTATCTGCGACGTAGGGGCATTTTTATTAGAGTATAGCTCGAAAATGGCTATCTGCTTCAATTTTAGCGGGATTTATGATCAACAGACCCTAACATAACCAGTTGTAAAGAATGTCTGCACGAATGTCTCGGTTATTCAAGACCCTTGCTCAGTCGGAAGATACGTCCGGTGTATTCACTGTATTCACAACCACTACCGTTGTTCCGTGTTTAGACATGTTCCTGTCGTTTCATTGCTAAGACAGTTACCAACGCAACTTATGTGGGAGAATCTGGGTTTGCGTTCTAGCGCCGGATTCTCCTTTATACTCAGATGCACTTTTAGTATAGAACAAACACGAAGCATTAGACAAAGTGAACGATTTCTCAAAAAAGCGGTGACCATTTTCTATTATCAAGCAACAGTGTTTAGTCGGTGTTTTGGAATTAAGGAACACGCCTAGGTCCATTGTGACAATGTACCGTTTTGGTTTACTCACAAAATTTCAATGTGTGCGATTCAGCACCCACGTACTTCAAATAACCAGCCTACGCCTCAGTTTGCATAATGTACTGATTTGTTGTTAGGCTCTCTTTCGACACTATTCGAACACATTCTGTACGACTGAGCACGCAGAATTTCACCCTGATCATTAATGTACCCCGGTCTATTGATGAGTAGTGGGGGATTTTGGTTTTCATATAGACTGAACATCACCCACAGTTGATCGCAGCTGTCGCATTCCCATAGATTTGATTGGTTTGATTTACCAACCTTCCAGATCTCAGGATAAGCCCGTTTGCCTACACGTATTGAGCACCAACTTGTGAAACTACTACCATAGAAGCGGTTAAGGTCCACGGTTATACCCAGGGCAACTGTAAACACCCTGGTTCGGTAAAACACAACGGAATGTTGAAGATTTACTTATATCAAACTGACTCTCTACATAATAGGTTAATAACCTTTAAAAAACACAGCCAAGTAGAGTCTGTGTATGGAAATCAACCGTTAGCAATTTGTATCAAGCAATAGAACAAGCACTTAGATTGAATGGTGTAAAAACAAACAAGTCAGAGTTCATCATTTTAATAAAAAGACTTCATGGAGAAACGCAATCAATCCAAGGCACGAGGGTGGCGTAGCGGATATTGAGCTGAAGTCCCGTCAGGCGATCGCGGATTCAACTTTATGGACCGCCGTTACTATGTGAATTCGCTTCGCACGTTTCGGCTGTAAACTTGTGACTGGCTCGAAACCGAAACAACATTACTTATGTGAAGCGGTTAGAAGTACGAATCGGGCTGCATCGTGAGTAGTACTCACGGTTAAACTGACGACAAACAAAGGTTGACAGTTGCTTTTTTGTGCATAGAACCGGCCTCCAACGGCTGATCAACAGCACTTCGACTTACTTGAAAAGTTGTGTGTTATGAACGTTCATCAAGGCCTTAAACGAACACTTCATATTGACTCCGTGACCTAGGGTCAAATAACTTGCAATGGATAAAACGAATTTTCGCCCTAATTGAGTGTCACTTACCAGCGGGTGGATTGAAACAAACTCTGAACCACACTGGGATGTGTTTCTTGGCCCTGATTTCAAACGTTTTTATTTACATGCTGTTATAGGTGTTTACGAAACTGTAGGAAAACTGATAGATACAGCGACTAGCAGAAAACGTATGACTTCTTTTTCACCGGGGGTAGAAGTAACCTAGTCGTTTAAGAGAGAGCAGGACAAGCTTTGCTGCACTATACACACGTTTCAATGCGACACTGATAATCTTTTCAAAGATGTTCAACAAACCATCACCTTTGAAGGGGAGTTTGATGTAGACAGCCTTTTAGGTACTTACACAATTGTATTTTCAGCAGGAGTAAGTTTACCCCACTTGCGGAATAAACGTCCCCGGAAACTGTTAGCACGAAGCTTTCCGTGCAACACTGATTACTCAGCTTGTAATCTATTCTGGGAACATATTCTTGCAAGTGTGTGAAGCAGTGTACGTACTAATGTCGTTTTATATACATCAAGATCCAAATTCACGAAGTTTATGTATTATTTCACCCACGTTGGCCTACGATACACTGAAAACTCAATAGACTGCGTGAAAATTCCCACTGTAGTATTTTTCAATTCAGTAGGTCCTTCTGAACGTCATCTAAGCAGGATGCCTAAGAAGGGTAAACTGCTCTCACTTTCGTACTCGACCCTCACTGAGAGACTTGGGTCGACGGAGTCAGAAACTTGAATTGCTTTTTCTACTTGTTCCTTTTCTTGTCCGGTTAAAAACATATTACCGACATACCGTTTCTACACCTTCCGTTCGTCCATGAATGGAAGTAGTGTCCGTTCAACTTTTGCCAGTGAACACACCAGCCAAAACAGGAGTGAGTGGGCTCCGCATGACTAAGCCAGTAGTCAAAAACGGCAACGCAGAAGTCAAATTTTCCCTCACTGATTCTGTCCAGAATGAACACTTATATTACTGTATAAATGAGGAGTGCTTACTTCTAGGTGCTGTTGGCCGAACCGATCATTATTCACTTCAACTCACATTAGATTTAAGAGTCCGACGGTGTCCTTCAGCAGTGTCCATCATGCGTAATTTTCTGACTGTTTTCCTCACGTTTTGATGAGTAGCAAACGATGGTCTTGGCTTTATGCTTCACACTCCTTTATCCAGCAGAGAGGAACTACACAGTTCACCATCTACCCCCAATTATATCGCAGAGTATGCTGCAAATACGAAATATAAATGTGTTGAGCTTCGACTCAGCATCCTTGATGACTGCAGTGTTAGGGGTTAGCAGTTGAAATATTTTAACGAAATTTTGCATGGACCTCTCTCGCTAAATATAGGCTGCGAAAATGAAACTATACCCGTGAACTATTCACATACCTCAATGATATTAAGTATAGCGTTTAAAATTAGGTGTGGTGATTGTCGCTAAACCTATTTCTCATTACTGTTGTTTTATTACATTGTTGACAATGAGTTGTACATTTGCGCTCAAGAGATAAATTACCTGCTTTTCTTAGTTCGGTTGTTATTACTACTGCGTGGAAGCTACCTCTCGGATTAAGTTAAGTTAACTACTTCATTTCTGTATTTTTGGAACCGTCACATTAGGTTTATCAATAAAAGAGTCAACTGTTTAAATAGCACATGGTTCATCCGCGTGCTTTAATTATTGACAAACGTCAGTTCACCTTTTTTCTTGGTGTTTACATGATGAGGATAGTGAATTGAAACCGTTTTCGGAACGTTTTGGAGGTTACCGATCTGTTTAGCTTATCGGTCAGAGACGTGCAAGGACTGTGTGTTATACACTGGAATGCTTCATCGGTGACGTAAATTCCATACAAGTTTTGGTAACGCGTCTCAGTGATCTTGGGCACAGTAAGTCCTTCCACATTTATTGAGCGATGCCACGTTTAATTTGCAAAGTACGCAGACCAGAAGAGTTAGAGGTTTTACAAACGTCTCATTCTCTCAGAGGGCCTTCATGAAGTGGTTCAAATATAAAATACAATATACAAGCTTCATAAGAGGCAGTCATCAAATGACACGTGTTGTGTTTAAAACACAATGTGTCAAACGGCTACCAACAAGATAGATGGGTTAATGGGCTAATGTAGTTTATTTGTGAATAGGGTTCAACTTGAAATCGTATGTCTGTATTCGGACGATTTCTAGTCAGCCTAATGTGCTGCTTCGATCCGGAGGGATATACTGATTAGGACTTTCTTTTATCCAGGCCCAACCATATCAGATAGGCCAAAGGGGAGCAGCCTGATAAGAAGTAGTTAGATTCTTAGGTTTTTGCGTAACACTCTTGACTGCGTAAGAGCGATTTGATAAGGAAACACAAACGCATGAGTATACAACAGAACTACGCATATGGTTGAACACTACTGTTTCCTCATACAACAGAAGGGAGCTAGAAAAGAGACCTTCAAACAAACAGTACTCCAATTGTCCAACGGTTGGTTGTGATCGCCGATGCATTATTCTGTACAGTAGAAATCTCGCATTACATCACAGAAGTTTGATGTTGCTTAAATATATTCTACTAGACGCAGCAGTGTCCCATACACTGTATCCTTGCACTGGGTTATCCCCTCAGTGCCAAATGAGACCTCTTTAAATCTAGGCAGGGTTCCTCATGAAAACCTGTTTCCTTATGACGCACAAATCGAACAGTTGGGTCAGTGACCCCATCTGACGTTCATTATGCCAGTTTGGAATGTGCCTGCGGATGACCGCTGGGAAAAGCAAGGTTATGTCCTTCCACTAACCCTATTTAGTTTCACTGAGTAATTACTTGGTTAAGCCATAACGAGTTGATATCAAGAGTTGAAGGTTTAACAACGTTTCAACCCTCTCGGGTACCCTTTATCAAGCGATTTAAATCAGACATCAGATATCGGTAGCTCTTCCACACAACGCACGTCAAACACATCAGCAAGGGCCAGCTGATGACTGCCTCGTATGAAGCATGTGTAATGTCAATTTTCCAATGTAAGTCGCTTAGTAAAGGCTCTTCGCTGTCCGTAAACAGCGTAGGGGAATTTGAGGGACCGACCACTGCTTCTGTGGTCGCGGCATCCAGAGTTGGTTTGGATATCAACACCGGAATGACATTTCATTTCTGTCAGCTCCCCCCGGGTGGAAGTGCTGATCCTGGATAATTGCACAGGCCTCTGTTAATTGGGTAGTAATTTATCGGCAGATCTGTCTGCGGACCGCTAATTGCAAGTTGGCGTGGTGAGGGCTAGCGCTGCTTTCGGTGTCATAAGAAAGATACCTGGCAGAACCGCAACCTGAAAATAAAAATGAGCTGCTGGTCAGACGTACGATAGAGGTGTATGTTATATCTGCACTACGCACTGAAGTGAGAACTCAGAGGATTTAGGAGGACTCTTGTGTATACTGACTGAGCCAGCATTAAAGTGATTTACACGTAACAATGAATAGAGTTTACAGTGAACGCATCGATTAGCCAATAACAGGCCTATGAGAAAAGTACAAAGCATGTCTGGGCGCCCGTGACCTTTGCAACCTGCAGGCGTGAAACAAGACGGTTCACCTGAGTGGGCGATTGTGTGGATGTGTGTGTGAATGCACATGCATGAACGTAACGTGGTTGGACCGTACAGTTTACACACCGTTATGCGGTAGTGAGACTTGAACGTTGTATCAGTTTGTCTTCCCTGAGCGGCTACCATCGAATGTTCAAATCACATCTTAGTTATCCGCTGGTCGGGCACTGAGGTACCTTGGCGAGCAGACACGGTTGAGATTGAAGCCATGTTCACGCCCAAAACCTCCGTAGAATGACCGAAAAACTAATTCCGAAGTAGACGCTGAACGGGCACCTCAAATCTGGTAGACCAAATCCAGAGTCCACCAGTAACGATAGGAGACATACGTCGCGAGATGTTAACATTTCGTTTACTCTCTTCAGTCACGAACGTAAAACATTGGAATATATAGGACATGCGGATGGCAACAACAATAGAAACAATCAACGATTGGGTTTACAGAAAAGTGGTTGATGCGCGCCATGACGCAACAGGCAATGGCAACAGAACGAGTGAGACGGAAGCCGACTTCATCCATAGCAAAGCACATCATGGAAACAGGTCACGTTGTTGATCTCACCAATTCGTTCCAAGTGTTGTTGCGTAATCGGAATCCGAAGTTGCTTGCTTTCTCCGAAGCCATGCTAATCAGTACTCACCGTCCGGTCCTTTGTGTGCATAAATTGTTGACTCATGCAGTTTGCCTGCCCTGGAACTGATAACAGTCTCTCTTTTGTGTAAACCCAATCGTTGATTGTTTCTATTGTTGTTGCCATCCGCATGTCCTATATATTCCAATGTTTTACGTTCGTGACTGAAGAGAGTAAACGAAATGTTAACATCTCGCGACGTATGTCTCCTATCGTTACTGGTGAACTGGATCAAGGGAACGCAGTGTTTCAAATCCAGAGTGCCAGAGGCTGTGATACCACTGTGTTATCCAAGTTAGTCTTTTGTGTTGTAATACCGATCTTAGATCATGGAAGAAAGTAGCCTTGAATCGGACTATTCTGATGAGTGCGATCTAGAAGGACGCTTGAAGGTTCCGTGAGTGACAGTTAAGCGGCCATAAACCCACACATCCCGTGCGCAGAATAACTATAGGTATCATAAGTGGTAGTGTCTTGACCGTGTGGCACTGGGATGAATGCTATCACCACTGTACTGGCTCTGTCAAATTGTTGGGTGATGACCGTATGCATAGTACACTGTCAGCGATAAGACAACAAGTATGTTAGGCTCAGATAAGATATGCGTGACATATCCATTTCTCGTTCGTATCAATCACGGATCGTCGACCTCTGGTTAATTCTCTGGTCTTCGCTAAAAAGCCGGTCAAAGATTGTGGTGAGTTGTCTGACCTTTGACTAGCTGATCAACATTTTTGGTTTAGTGTGGCGACGAAAACATAGTACAGATGTGGATCCTTGTGTACGTCTTTGCACTAATGCGCAGAGCTGTCTGGCGTTGACCAATGGCCGTTCGTGTGCTCGTATGCTCCTGTCCCACAGACCCGAGCGACTATGACCGGTTCACGTTGTGTCGAATGACCTTTGTTCGTCTGTCGCCCTCAGGGGGACGGATGTAATAAGGTGTATCACTGATTCTGTTTTTCTGCAAACTGGCTGGTAGGTGCGATGACAATGCAACTGACCAGGACTATATGTCCCTGAGAGCGAGTGCGTGGCATTCAGGTTCGTTAGTATTAGCCGCCCAAACAGTACATTTCCCGGCGTTTTGTCAGTCGCACTATGGTGTCAGGTTCTGTAGATCACCAGGGTTTTGATCACTGTATCTTCCCAAGGTGTACTAGGATTCTGTAATGTTTGCATGCTTCCTTTTAGTGAACAGCCCAAACGTTCGGTCGTACCATGTGTAGCCCGATTATACGGTACCGTCCAAGTCAGCCTAATACTGTGGAGCTGAAGAAAACGGTCAAACTCATGACTGGTAAGTTGTGGTCCAGTATCCGTCGCGATTCTTTCCGAAAGTCCGAAGGGAGCTAATAAGTGCCTCAACCATCGTATAATGCCAACAGTATACATCTCACCATAAAGATGGACTTAGAGTCAACTACCATATGAACTTGTGGCAACCACAGTTTTTTTGACCTTAAGAACGAGATTAAATGAGCCCGCGATGTCAATAACAATCTTGGACACAGGCTTTGGATGACGATAGGCTACACTGGTGCATTAGCTGGCTACAGACTCTTATCAGCTTTCTGGTATGTGAATAAATTACGTGGGGGTTTTCCTATTATGGTTAATCTTAATCATCAGAAAAGTTCCTGCATTTTGCGTTTCGTTCGAACTATTTCTCGTTGATCCTCGTGTACACATCCAGTAGTCCGAGAAATGACTTCAAACGGCGCTACAAACACGTCTTCACATAAGACATTCTTCCACAACCGTCAGTTCTGACAAAAAAAATCGGTAAGTGAACGTAACTCGCTAGTTGCGGGCTTACCTCAGATAACATATTAAATAATTTCCGGTGTTTCATCATCAGGCTAAATACAACACATTTATATGGGTTCGATGGGGGTGGTAAATAACGTATCACTGAAGCGAAAGATGTCAGTCAACAGTTTCTTTCTGGTTTGAGTCATGAGACTTAGTTACATAACATTGACCACGTGAGTTGTACGAAATCAGCGAGAGATACGTCACATCTATGCGATCATTCTATGCTGGGTTTGCGTACACGGCCATGGAAGGTTTAACGTTTTGACCAGCCGTTTTTGAGCGCACAATGGTGGTGAGTACAGGCGAATTGCGATGGCCTCTGCAATTGATAGTATACGACCTTTGACCTGTTTCGATTGTATCCCACGTGTTCGGTAGATTGGCTTGAACGATTCTGTCTGATTGATTAGATGGTTCTACTCGATCAAATGCGTTGCGACCGCAGACGAGCAGGGCCTTATCGATCCTCGCGTCAGCCACACCGGTTGGTGCTCCCGAATGCGTTCGGATAATCGACGTGTTGTGCGACCTATGTAGCTTGTTCCACAGGAACAAACAAAACGGTAAACACAAAAGGAGGCGGCATCAACAGGCAATATATCTTTCAGCTGAAGGCGCAATACTGGTGTGGAGGTAAACTGAACGCGTAATTGAGCTGCGAACTACGTTTTATTGATAGCTACATTAAGCTTCTTCGTTATGGTTTCAGCGATACCATCACCCTTGAAGGGCAAGGAAATATAAACAGACTTTTTGTCTGCAGTTAGTGGTTTATCTATCTTAGTGCTCACTAGCATATTTTTACGAAAAAATTGCTCCGGATAGCCATTTTCAACGAGTGTATTAAATATAAACTGCCTTTCCTCTTCGATGCTGTCGCTCGAGCATATTTTCGTAGCCCTATCTATCAGACATCGGATTAGGTTTCTCTTTTGTCTTAGTGGTACAAAACTATTGAAGTTTGCTTGCTTGCTTGTTTGCTACGCGTTTCTTCTCATGACTAAACTGGGTATTTTCACAGTATTGAAACAAACTAAATGATTTCCCTCAATTTCATATTGTTCTCATCCACCGATCGAAGCCCTTTTCCACTGACGGCTGGCAGTTTATGAGAAATAAATAATCATGGACGATTCCTGCTTTTCTTCCCTACTGTGTGCCACATCCAGTGTAAGTCGGGAAAGTAAGTCAGCAGCTGGATTCTCGCAGCTTGAACGAAATTTCTCCTGAAAGTCATATCTTAATAACCTGGCTTACCAGCAGCTTGAGTACATTCGTTCCTCTATTCAGTCAAGTTTTGGGTGCAGCGTGATTTGCGTGAACTGTGAGCAGACGTCCGAGTATGGAACTGTACAATCTTTCGTATACCTAAACGTGCACGAGGGTATTCTTGTCCTCAACTGTGCACGAAGCTTCTGTATGTGAAGACTTCCGTGAAACATGTGCAGTCACCTATTTTCGACGCTTTGGTACCCGAGATAGGATAGTTTCCGAGCAAATATTTAGGGCAGCATTGAAAACAAACGCACGGCATTTCTTGACAAAAATTATCGTAACAGGAGTAAATACTATGCTTCCCTCTATTTAATTAGATGCAGAATTGTGCAGTTCCATACTCAAACAAGATTTTCTTCTTCGGTAAAACACTTTACGGTTCTGTAAAAGTGACAATATCTGGTAGATTGCATATGTTGTATGAACACATACTTAGGAAATGTGTAATTCACGGTACATTTTTCGGAACAGAAGCTTCTGTAACAGTGTTTTCATAGTTTGGTCGGATCCCCTCAGTTAACCTAACGTGTTTCGAAAATTCGTTTTCGGAAGCACTAATTTGCATTTCGCGAGGTTTATTCAAAGGCCAGTATCTCCCAACCGTTGTAACCTGGCACGTAAGCGACAGTATTGCTCTTCACTTGTTAATCAAACTACGCAGATGTCGTTCATATCAACCGCTTGTCCTGAAAGACCAGCTAATGAGTAGTTAATGAACTTTTGCCAGACAGCAGTAATGAAAGTAAGACCCGTCGACAAAAACTTGTGTTGAAAATGTCCATCGGCTATTAGGAAGATTGTAATTTCTATAAATTCTGGTATTAGCAGCGAGTGGAAGAGCCTTTTCTCCAAATCCAACTTTGAGAAAACGGGCACCACGCGGTTCGAAAAGCAGTTCATCGGCGGTTTGGATTAAGAATTTATCCATCACAATTTGACTAGTTGGCATCTTCAAGTTTATTGCACGTGAACACCGCACCGTCGTCCTCTTTTAGTGCCGTGATCATGGGCTGACCTGTACGGAAAAATTGATTTCTTCGATCAAGTCTTCCGACACCATTTTTTTCATGACAGCTGTCGCTGACTGCGTTTGATCAGAGAGAAAATGGGCACAGTTGTGTTGTTGAGAATGGTAATACTTCTTGGTTGAGGTGTATCCGGTGGGCAACAAGCGGTATGCGACCAATAACCTCTTGCAACAAGTTTGCGGTTTGCACTTTCCATGGTTAAAGTGATTATCGTCATAATGTGAGCACAAGAAGCGGAAGGTGCTAGCTTCAGAAAAACTGTTGCATGCTTGCCGAATAGGGCTGGTTTTTTTTAAAGAAAACACAAATCCAGCAACAATAATCGATGTTGATTTGAGATACAAATCGACCAAATTGAAGTCTCGCATGTGAATACATGAATTAGGGTAACTGGACTAAGGGATAGCGGCATCCAGTTTCATACTACTAGTTGTACTATGCCAGGGTACACAAATGGTTATGGTGCGAGTGTCCGGTGAAGAAAGCCTGGATTCTGGAAACAGAGCGTTGTTTCACAGTGACAGTGACACCACTTAATGCATGAGTGTGTTCTGTCCATAGTTAAAACGATGTATCACCAGAGGCATACTGGTTTCAGTCGGAATCTGCAATATCGTACACAGTATCCACGTTTACCATCACCTTTGCAGTCACGCTTACGAATCGGACATGTATGACATGTATGATGACTACTGCCACAACGGTAACACGTTAAGAGAAATGGTGTGAGAATGAAACTGTATGTCTTGTTCATATTGTCCGGTTTTCCATCGAACACTTTCGCTTGTTCAACTGCTATTGACTTATTCATGGCATGATTAACAGCTAAGTCCCAGGAAAGCTTCGATGTATCCCCAGTAGGTGGTGTCCCATACAGACAGTTGTCTTCCGTTCCATATATAAGCTTCTGGGTTTACCCAGTCTTTTCCAGTTTGTTCTTTGAGATATTCACATACTCACATATTCAGGATGCTCTGAAAAATGGAAGATAAGGATTATTTCGGCCGCTCCAGAGCGTCCAGATTCAACTGGAAAAACCTAAATCTTCCCACGTAAACATTCGCTCTACACTCCAATGGTCGCCAAATTCGAACCAGTCTATCATCTCAGGAAATTTCTGACTGCAGGTCAAGTGAATCAAAGCGATATTGCCTATTATTACTCAGTAAATGATGTAGCAGCTTCAACATTTGGCTCTCAGTGTGAGTAGTATCAGTCGAAAGCGAATTCAAGCAATTTGTCAATGTTTTCCACCGAGCTCAGCTACTTTCAATTGGTCGTAAGGCAGTATCATATTAATAGGATTGAGAAGGTTGCAGATTAGACGTTACTGGACGACACGCTTGTGTAACGTGACGCCAGTATTGTTACCATTCTGACGCAGTTAATATTATCCCACGCAGGCAATAATGGAGATCGGGGGGACGCGTGATTCTGGAAACAGCAGATAACATTCTGACATCTGCAAACGGCAGAGTCATTTTTAAATGCGTGAATGAATGCGTTGTTGATCAATGACGGCACGACTAGTCAGAACGAAGCACGGATCCAAGCATAAGCATGGGTCACACAGGCGGTAATAGCATTGAACCAATCATGTTCCGTGTAACTTGCACTCCGTCACCGGCTTCAGCCTTAGTTATCATGTCGCTCACTCAAAAGGGACTGCACATGTTTAGATGCGCTAAAGCACCCATCAGTGGAAACACAACCTCACAACCAAGTATGCCGCTGAATGTGGAGTCTCAAGCAACGGAGCATTCCGAACGATTTGTTCGTCTGGTCCCGAATGGAATTATATAGTAAGGTTTTCATACACAGAGTTCGACTACTGACAGTTATCAACGGTCTCTTTGCTATCACCCCTATCACGGTAAAGGCTTTTCACCAAACAATTCCCATACATGTGGCGAATGGCCGTTCAGGGTCTTGTACTTATAGCAATAAGGCATATAATACCAGGAAGCAAATACGGAAGATTAACTACTCAGCTGTTCAAACGGTTTACCATTAACGGAAGAAAGATGGTGGCTTCGCAGTTTTCACGGAGACCGGATACAAGTCCACAAGGTAGACTGCTATCTTCGAATACCTCTAAAGAGTACTTGTCTGAAGCAGTATCGCCTCAGCACATATGGATGTACGACCACCTTATACGACCCTGCTTCTGGATTGGTCTTATCTCTAGCACTAAATAATATTCCTTAATAATTCATAGCACGCTACTACAGCAACAGACGTATGGAGCTAGTAGCCCAACGAGAGGCACAGAACATGTGATAACACACCAAATGAGATGTACAGATAGCCAAACGGCCCAGAACGGTAGCCGATAAAATTCAGGGTGGTAAGATAGTCAGGGTCAGTTACGGCCAGTGGGAGAGCGGCCAGAAATTCGATCGATTCGGCAGTAGTGGCGTGACCCTTGTCTAATCCGATCTGTCACACTTCCAAGTAAGCAAAAGTTCGCCTCCTGATGTGGACAGGTGTTGTGATCCAAGAACGCGGATGGCACAAGGGTTATTTATTCGACAAAGCAATACACGGGTTAAGCATGTAAACCAAATCTGTCACAAGACCACTCATTTGCACGCAGTATTCGGCCTCAGACAGTCTCGGCTACCACAGATGTCAGTGCTCAGTTAGCAGGGTAGTAGCGGGAACTGTTATGGGTGATGTTGCACCTTGATGATCCTTCTTGCAGTCTTCTTGTGGCTTGTACGTTGTCAAAAAATATGCCCTGCACCTGCTACTGAATATCCGCGGTATCAGCAGTATATTACGATCGCCGAACTTCATTGCACTCCTACCCCCACAAGGATTGTTCCAACTGCAGCAAAAGCCGTCCAGGTTTTCTTCGCTCTCTTGACGATCTGCGTACCGGCTCTGGGGACGTCGGTGCTCCTGGCGTACACTCGCTTCTACTCGGGGTGTCGTACCATTTGCGAAACCGCCTTCCGTGCACTGGATGTTCATTCCTATCATTCTTGATCAGATACACTGGATCGCGGCGATCCACTACCACATAAGGTCCTCTCCACCTCGCCAGAAACTTCCTCGATCCGGGTCCTGTTGCACCTG
>LUCH01000645.1:135521-149076 GCA_013368495.1 Paragonimus heterotremus | reverse complement strand
TCAACCTTAAGACATAACTGACACGAAGTGATTTGTACCGGAAAACGATAGACTGGTTGTCGGACACGTACAGTTTGTGTGTGACAAATTACGAACTAAGACCTACAACAGTTTTACACAATTTTTCTAAGCAAGCCGTGTAACACGATCGCATGAAACATTAGTTAGAACTGTGAAAGTGGGTTTAAGCGAAGGCCAGAAAAACCCTGCTCCGGAAGAGAGGGTAAATTTATAAGAATGGTAAAGCCAATCGTTAAACGTAACCAGAAGAGTGTGAGACAGGATCTACAAATGTTGGGGAACGGAACAGGAACTCATAAAAGTTCATGCACAATCATTGGATCAAAACGCCGAGCATGGTATAACGACATGTCACGTAACCCGTTTGGTTGTTTCATAATAACTTGAGGTATGTAAAACTTTTGCAGCAAAAATCACATAATGCACAATACAACCTCCTACAACATAAGCAAACTAAATATATTTATATCTACGTCATCAGCTTTACCTTCTCAAGTTTAAGACGTCTCTATATCAATTTCACGTGCCTGGGTATCAACGTAGACTTGCGAATATGGGTTCACTGCGAACTAACAGTTGAGGGGATCACAGGATTAATGCCTCAGTTGGTCGACTGACAAACAAAAGGATTGGTTCGCTCTTACAGTGTGAGAAAACGCAGATCCGCCAGGTGTATGAAATAAACGAAGCTAACCCGATGAGTCCAAGTTACCAGACTGGTAGCGCTATGGCTCAGCCTGTACGCGTTGAGCACTGTGAGCGTGGACGTGTTAGCACGATATGCAATACGCCCAGGAACCGCTTACCTGGCATCAAAATCCGAAATCCCGACCGAGGGGCTTACGCAACAGACACGTCTCTAAAACCGAGTCGGTTGAGGAAACGAGCAAAGCACACCATTGAAACCATAACTAAATAAGCTGGCTGTGGGTGAGGTGCGATTTTATACACATTTCCAATCCAGTCACTCAGCACCATCGACTAAGTGTTTTGACCACCACTCTCCAGGATGGGTAACATCTGGCTGCTCACGCACGTCGCTGTAACCGTTTCAATGCTTGAAAGGCAATGCTGAACTGGGAACCAGCATGCGCTGGTGAGTGCAAATGGGCAAAGTAAGAATAAGATATTTCCCTAACGGATTGTGACACCGCGATAGTTTTTCACCAAACGACGGGTGATAAATTGCTACATCATGAACAAAACAGACTTGCGAACCACTCAGTCTAAACGAAACTCAACGATTTTTCTCATTGAGTCTGGGACACACTATCCTGTGTTTTTAGGTTTATCGCGCCATTTATGGACTGTGACGTGACGTTATATATCCATGCTACTAAAACAGTGAACATCTTTTGTCATGCTTCAGTTTCGTGGCCTTGCTATTGAGCCGTGTTGTCCCACTCCCTGCCAATATGTTTTATCTGACTACGTCATACACGTATAGGTGTCGTGATGAAGACGTCTTGCTGCGTTATTCAGATCGGAGAGGACAGCTCGCTCAAAAATGTTGTTCAGATTGAGGTGCTTTGTTCTCTGGAGATCTGGTTCTTCCTGGAAAACGTTATACCCGTGATGCGATCGCCGTATAGTTTGGGTCTAAAAAATCCTTCGTTACATGCGGGTTTGAGCTAGGTGATTACCACTCAGGATAACATGTCGACACATGTGAGTACTGATCGAACTGAGCTGAGCGGACAAAGAGGCGTAAAACACTCCTTATGAGTATCGTGTTTGTTCGCAAACTGATTTCCGCAGGACTGTACAGACTGTAAGTGCTGATGCTTTTTATGGTAAGTTAGAATTGAAAATTTCACGTCGAATTTGTGGAACTTCAGGTAACTAAGCTGATATGTCTGTGTGTCTACCTGGACCTGGTCATGTTGAGTTACGTTGGAACACACTTTTCCAGTTCAGTTCACCGGATACCAGTCACGCACAACTTGTTCTGAATAAGTTCATACTGAAACTAGATTGCACTCCTGGTGTCGTGAAGGGGAGCGATCACACTATACTACTCACACCACTGCTATTCAGCAGTGGGCGCCAAAAAAAATAGCCGAAGGAGAAATACGAGAAGGAACACCGGAATGTGGCACTGCATAAAATAATTCTTGGTACTTAAGATAACGTAAAGGAACTGACCATTCACGTACGTGACAATTGTGACCGTCTGGTCCCACTATCGTACGCAGATAAGTATTTTTGTTTCTTGTCTTGCTGAAACGTATAATCCGTGTGTTGTTTTCCCGAATAATTAATCCTTGCGCCACTCGCGTTCTTGGCTCACAACACTAGTACGCTCCGACGTAGGCTTATCTATGACGTTTACAGCTGTTAGGAGCGATTTGTATACCCTGTGCAATAATTATCCGTTCTTCATCTCAGATATTGCGTCTGGCTAGAGCGTATCGGAGACTAAATCTTAAATGCGTAGTGTACAAACTATCTACTGTGTAGTTTTCCATTACATGAATCAAAATATCACCTCAGTGACACAGTAATCTCTGGTGTTATAAGCAAAAACACGGATGGCTCAAAGGTTGCTTAGTTAGGAAACTAACACGGGTTAGGTTTTCAAACAGGACAAGAAACAAAAACTCATCTGCATATGGCAATCGTCCCAGAAGATCTCGGCTGCCACATACGCCAATGCTCAGCTTCTTTGCGTAGCCAGAACTGTTCCACGGCATACTGCACTGTCGTGTTGGTGGGACGTTCATTCCCGTATTTTTCCTGCGGCCACTTTAATGGCAAACTTCATGTTGTCGCCACATTGCTGAATAGTAGCTGTGTGAGTAGTATGTGGCGATCGCTCGTCCACATCACACTAATAGCGGAATTTGTATTTTGGGCGGTGTTGTTCACTTCCTTTTACTCTTTGTGTCTGTACCTACGTTTAACAAGAATCAAGATAGAACAATGTTTTCAGGTGTGTTGACATAAAACTGATCAACAATATCGGAGTTGTGGACCTGTCAATGCATCGTATAATTCAAGAAAGCATGATTATGATTGGCAACCATGAGTACCCTGTTTTTGTTCGATTATGTACGTCTATAGGTGTACCAACTCAGAAAAAATTTGCATAAAGGGACCGACAGAAATAGTGCTATTTTTTGTGTATGAATGTCCATATAAGCCGTAACTGGAGGCGGCATGATTAAGTACACAAACAGCAATGAATATAACTTACTGTTTGTTTATGGCCATGTCCGTTTATGAGGTAACTCAAAAAAGTATGGTTTTGTGGATAGACGGAATCGCGGGCTGGAAAAGTGTTTAAACGTTAGCTTCATTTCAAGAAATAAGCCATGTTAATACCTTATGCAAAACGTACACGTTTGAGAAGCTCGCCGTCGAGACTGTCACGTTTAAGGTTAGATGGAATAGGGGTCGGGGTACATATGCATGTCGTCTACCTCTTAAAGCGTTGCAGGTTTACAACGTCTCTAGTTGATACCGGGAGTTTCAGATGAGGATAGCATCTTGCCATCAGAGGTAACGTGATTGACAGTATTCCCGCCATAAATCCTCACTTTAGCCTGTCGACAGGAATTCTATCGCTTTTAAGTTGAGGCTAACTGTTAAGGACATTGACTCTCTACTGAAGAAGTGATAAGTACTGGTGTGTAAAGATCGCACTGGTTGACGCATACTCACCGTACGCAAAAATACACGACTGTATGAGGACCGCTTATCGTGCACGTTCATGGTTGACGGTGTCTCACGAGGCTGCCCACGGTGTAGCATTCACACTGTACTTCAGAGTAGCTGTATAGTTGTACGGTGCTGAAGGTACAAGTGTTAACAGTTCGCCTACATACTTAAGAGTACTATTAAAAACTGATTTGGCTGCAGTGGTTTTCGAATCCTCTTTGATAACGTGCCGCGGGTCTAAGAAAAAGCCAACGGAAATACTCCTTCCTACGGAAGATTAACATGTGCACTATGAACGACTTTTAACTGGCGATGAAACTGTTCAGCAATGTCCGTTAGTGCCGTGTGATAAACCGGGTGTCCAGAGATCCAAGCTTCCGTTTCCTAGGTACAGTGGTATAGGGGTGTGGCAGTAGGCTAAATGAGGCGATCAGCACTCATGAACAGACAAGTCGAATCGTCTAGAAACAGGGTGGTATTTATATATCCCAAGATAGGCACAGTGTTATTCGGATAAATTTTAAATGTATAAGGTAAAGGATGAACAGAATGACGCTGAGAAAAATCATATGAAATAAACTTGATGGGAAGTGTTTAGTGTACTTTCACTTGAAGCGGTTATATTTGTGTGTGCGTGTCAAAGAACACTGTACGAATATTGGAAAGAAAGTCTATCAAAGGACTAACAAAACGAAACTGGCGCGTTGACAGTGAACGAGTAGTTTCTACATAGGATTCATTGGAAAACTTTGTCATTTTGTGTATTGTTTTTGTTCGTAACCGTACTTGACCCAGAGACTCCAGTAGAATGAATAGAAACAGTAAGTAACAGTGAACACGAGGCATGTTTTACAATTGGCACCGTGTTGTTGGTTGCCACGTCCGTGGAAGTTTCCATAAAGGAATGTCAGCAGAGAACTAGTCGATGATAATGACCTTATTTGAGTGATATCCGTGTTCAGCCTACTGGAGGCAAACCGTTTAGTCTGTTCTCGAACACCAACATTTTTTTTAGAGCGAAGTAACTTCACGATAACGTAATTTTATTAATTCCCATCTATTCTGTGAACGTAGTCTTCAAAGAAACCTAGAACTAAGCAGATGGCGGCGATGTAATGTCAGTGGAGAACTCATCATGAAAATTTGTCAGACCGGTTATTATGCTATTTCATATCTAAAAGCATCAAATATCTGTGACCACACAATGTTACAACACAGCCTACACACGAGTAACTCGTAACGGAAATTCAAGGTCAGTCAACACGAATGCATTAGTGTAGGGGTTTGAGTTATGGAGCGTGTTAGATGATGATGCATACACATCTACAAGACCGCTTAGTCAGTATATCGGCCAAGTAAGGGAACCGTCAAGAGGCGTACATACAAGTACGTGGCCCAGGCGTAGCACAACAGGTGGTTTATAAGGTATTCATTTTAAAGTTATATATCACCCACAATTGATCGCAGCTTTCGCATTCCCATAAACTTTCCAGTCGGCACCTTTCAAAAAAAGTAGTGAACTTGAATTTCGCTCTTGTTAGAGCTCGTTAGTAGTACCTCTTTTGAAAGGAGCCCACTGAAGTCTACGGGAATGCAAAAGCTGCGATCGATTGTGGGCGATGTTTAACTTGAAATAAACCAAATCCCCGACTACTCATCAGTATTCATTTTCATCTTGAGATTGGCTCTTAGCACCCACGATAATAATCAGTTTCCCTGTTGATAACATTTACCAACCGTTTACTTGCAGTTTCTGCATTTGAGAATATTGGGTCCTATTGCATGAAAATCCGTGGTGATCGTTTGTGGGAGCGGATGAACGGGCCTTTGTCAGAAAAATCGCTTGGCTCTACATAAAAACCCGTAACTTCTTGCGTTAACCACCAAGTTACTTTCTGAAAATTGTTCTTTCAGAAGTACAGTCTTCCGGTGGGGAGTTAGGCTCACAAATGTGAAATCTATAGTGAGAGACCCAAATGTCGCCCGAGAAGCAACATACTTATTTTCACATTCTATCATATTCTGTGTATTTGCCTTTGATAATCCGGATTTCTGATAGATGCTTCTGGAAAGACTAGCAGTTTAACTGTTTGTGATTGCAGAAATGGGTACAAGTTTCCAAGAAAATCGTGTTGAGGCACACTGATCATTCAGAACGATGCATATCAACTGGATAAACTCGGTTGCTGTGGTCCATGCGTACCACATGAAGTGAAGGGCTACGTGAAGTGATAAGTGATCGTATGGCTTCACCAGATTTAGCGGCAACAACAGTAAACAGTTGTGCGAGCACACTTGCCTGTACACGTGCCGTAGGAAACCCGATGCATATGCGATATCTTTCACTGCGGATAAGTTATTAACGGTTTTTATTCATGTTCACTTAATCCTTCTGCATGCGTTTTTTGTATTGATTCTGAAAATGTATCACAATGTTCTCAACACTCAGCCTTTTACAGAATAAATTGATACTGATTGCGCAGAGTAGGCCAATGTTCAACCTTTTTACTATGTGGGAGCATTTACGAAAACTACGGGCTGTGATCACATTTCTGAAGGCTAAATCAGTATGAACAGTTTTATGTTTGTGTTATAGTCAAACTCATTGGACCAATGGCAAGTACTGAACTAGCTTGAGTTCGGGTCTAGTCTTTATGCATTGGAAACAGAAGATCGGGAAGTGCAGATACATTTAGTTTATCATGGTAATCAGGAAGTTCATGATTGGTTGCAGTCGCGTCGATCCGATTGACAGACCAGAAATTATAATGCTGTCTTAAAATCCTGGACTACCATCGTTTACCACCGAGTTATTCGGTAACATAAGGTGACGTCAAAACGTCGACTGAAGAAAATGATGGGTTATGCACTTCAACATGACAACAAACAAAAACACTCATCTGCGTACGACACTGGTCTCAAAACGTCACGGTTGCCACAGATACCAATGCTCAGTTCCTTTATGTACCAAGAACCATTTCATGCCACACTGTCATTGAGTGCTACTTCGCGTAATTTCCTCGTGATTATTCTAATGTCAAATTCCATGCTCCTGCCTCCATACTGAATAGTAGTGGTGTTAGTAGTATAGTGCGACCAGTGGTCCTCATTATAGTAACATTTCGACCACATGCTAGAAGTAACTTTGAAAAAATGACAATATGACAAATTTGGGTTGTACATAAACGTATTTTGCCTGGTCCACAATAGTCACTCACATTGAAAACACGACTAGAGAATGCAAATCAGTCTCCGTGTTTCAACAGACGAACACGGTCAGCCCGTCGTCGACGAACAAGACAACTCTTCTCACCGCGGTCTTAATCTACGACGCCCTGACACTCTATATTCAGAAAGTCTTATTTTCGGTGCATTTATAACTGCATTTACAACTATACGCAATGGAAACGATGACTAAACTATTGGAATTTCCCTTGCAATAATAGGTCGTACTAGATCAAGAAAGTGAAAACATACTTACCATATATACGTACTTATGAATGATACAAAACCATACATGTTGAACCGAATGTCTCCTTGAATAATACGGTTAGAAAAGTTTGTCTGTTTCAACAATCCCAAATAAAATAATCACATAACATGTGCTTTCTGATTACCACGGAATTGTTATTCCTTGTTTCCATTCATACTCTAAGTTATCTTGGTAATTTGTGTCGTCTTTAAGAACACTACAACAATACTTATCTAGCATACGTCTCCGATTTCATAAGCGTACCCTTTCTTAACGGTACAAGGTGAGAGTACCTCGGGTGATGAAGCGCCCTAAATGATACCGTGTTATGTGGAGTTGAAGTATCTGTACAGTTTAACCAGATTTACCTTAAATCACCTTGGTGCATAAACGTTGGTACAAAGACAAGGTGATCTGACATTCGCAAAGATTATTTCAGGTTGACCACTTCCATGGAAAGGGATAAAACTCTCGCGCTTCTCCGGACCTGTTACCAAAGAGTGCACATTTGCTGTACTAACGATCGTTACATATTTCATCCAACTTTCACGCTTTCCGTCAAACCATTTATCAACAGTTCGCCAAAAATGATTGTGTTTGCTCGGCATCGCCGCTGCACACTTTGATTTTGCTGGACATGTGGCGCATGAGCTTCTCAGGGTGGAACTGGGCACGAAATGATTCAGTCTGTTACGTAGGGCTAATGGTGTGGGCTATAGATAAATGACTATGGCCTAACACTAACTACATATAACAAAAGAAGGGTACACAGTTGAGTAGTAAGGTGTATGACACAAATAGGCAAAAACAGGAAAATGATTAGAACATAGACAAGACAGGAGACTCATGTACAGTACAAAATAATGTCCCAGTTGATAACAGTGTGGATAGCAATATCTAGATGTTGTGTGTTGGCAGTGTTGTAGTGATACGATCACGTGGATGCGATGTGGAGCGTTACGGTTGTGGTGATGCTCACGCCCTCGTGTCCGTTGGCTTTGGGCGTTGCTGTCTTGTTCAGCGTCAGAAATTGTGTTGTGCCTCTTGTGGGTTTAGTCGCCTACATTGGCGTGCATTACGCGCCTGTAAGTTAGCGCGCTTGAGTTGGCTCAGTCGATGTGCCAGTGTGTGCGTGCATGTGACCTTGGCTCTCGCAGAGTTGAGAGGACAAGGCGTCACCGTCTGTCGCGTGGGTGAAGGTGAACTACGCCAAGCGGAGCCTGCGTGTGTAGAGTGGACAGGGCATGTTGAATCACGCGCTGGCTGTGGAGCGCGTGATGTGCCTGTGACCTTGAGAATAGGCTAGGATTGAGCCATCGGGTTTAGCGCAAGGTACTGAACCGTTACAAGTCCACATCTTCGAGTGAGCTGTCGATGCCAGTCTACCTGAATGACAAGAACACATTAGACAATCAGCAGTTTTCATTCCTGACCAATGTATTGTAATTCAGGTAGGATTGGTCATACTCCCGTCAGCAGATGAAAGGAAATGATTATACGGAATGGAACGAATACGAAGGACGAGTAAAAACGAACGGCAAGACAACAGTCAACACTAATAAACAAGCTAAACCCGTCAACATGAACAACAAACTTGATCGAACCAGGATTACTTGGGTCCATGACAGCGAAATCTGCTAACACAAATGCGTGTATCAGCCTCGGCTGAAAATAATCTGTGGGAGGCAGTTGTCTCACAAAAGCCAAAAATACGGAAACAGTCAAAATATTTGCCTACTTATTCGGCAGTTACTAAATTAAAGGCAGCTACTCCTCATGAATCACCCGATCAGATTTCCAGGAGTCGAATTACATCTGCGGTTTTTAAATCGGATGGTGTCTGCTATCGTGTGCCTCGTCAACTCGCATGTAGGCAATATATCGTTAGACTTCCAAAGTCTAAACAAGAGCAGTCGCAGTAATCGGAGCTTGAACCCGCAACTGTGTGGTTGATAAGCATGTGCTGTTGCGACCGGGCTACAACAGGTTTCCAATTCAGTATTGTTGCGGCTAATGGTCGTTACTTTTGCGTGACTTGGATGAACCATAACCCCAGTATATTCGTGTGTGATAGTAGGATGCACAAGTGCTTCGTTCAACACCACTACTGTTAGAGGGAACCTAACTGGACTTCTGACGTAACTGGCAAAATTTACTTTCTGGATCATGTCAAGTTGTTTGCTCTTATGTAAAAGTCTCCAGCACAACTAACCTTATGACCGATTCCCTTTCGTGGGATCACATCCTTAGTTCAAACCAATAAATGAGAAGTAGCTGTATTCGTGCCGGAGCGCTGAAACCTAACGATGCACATAAGAGAATTGGAACAAAGAGAGCCCGGGCTTGACAATAGAAGAACAGTAATAGAGCCATATGATACATGAAGCGCGAATGTCCAATAATAACAGAAACACATGGTTGGTGGTGTTCATTCTCAGATTAACCCGTCATGGTGTCCGAAGCCAAATGGCGCAAGCACATAATGGTCAGCACAAGTGGCTTGAGCTGTACATATTAACGGTTCCAATCAGGCGCGTATTTAGTGTAAGTCGACAGAAATAAGACCGGGAGACGTGTGAGTGGAGGATTTGGTGGTCCAGGAGGTTAACGCTGTTTCGTCAAATGATAGACTTTCTCAGGTTGTCCCAGAAATGTGGACCCGAATACAAATCTCCGGAGTCCTAACCAAAGTAGTTACCCAACAGGCATGCCTCCTAACCGAATCAAGTAAGTGAGCGACCTCAGCACCCCGATATAACCACAACAAACCTAACAGGCACGGGAAACTGCTTGCTTGGTCCCATCGTCCTGATTTTTTGTCTACCGCGGTCCACGTTCAATAACACCTGGATGGTGGCACGTCTCTGTGAACATTTCCGCGTCTGAAAGATAACGGCGAGCTGAGAATCAACATACACTGCCGACTGCAAATGGACGAATTAAACACATGACATTTCCCTAACCGATTACGTCGCCATGATAATTATTTTCAACCAGACAACGAATAATAAAAAGCAGTATTCACTACCATAGTGGATTTACGAGATTGAATGAAACTCAACTTCATCTTGATGACGCAACAAATTGCCCTCATCACGACACCCATGTATAGATAACGTTGCCAGATAAGGGGTTGATAGGGAGTGGGACAACACAGCCCAATGACAAGGCCATAGAACTTAGACGTGGCAGGTGGTGTTTATCGTTTTGATAACATGTCTACAACACGTCACGTCAGAGTCCACAAATGATGAAGTAGGTTTAGACTTGTTTCGGATTCCATGAAGAATTGTTATTTTTCGACCACTCCTTTAGTAAGCTGAAAATTCGTATTGTTCGTGAATGCAGCTTTTTCTTATCCATTGTTTGGTAAAACACTTATAGTGGTAGCGCAGTCGGTTAGGGAAATATCGTCTATTCGTTGATAGTACACTCTGTTTTTGCTGATGATCCAGCGGTCCAAGACTGCGTATTCGCGACTGCATTCATCGCAATGTCATATGGAAATACGATCATGGCTAGATTCCGTCCACTGAACTTTTGGTAACCCATTTGGATCAGACTCATCAAGGCAGTGTAGTTGAAAGCTGCGTCCTCTCAGGATCTACCACTGATATTACAACGCCAATGAATTACTTGCATAACCTAATCGTAGAGAAGTTTATAACAACCTGGATTTGAAATACTGGATTTGAAGTGCTCGTACAGCGGCTGCTTCGGAATCCGTTCACCGGTCATCCTACGAATATATCCCAGCCAACTGTTGTCAAAGTCTCCAATTCTCCGAAGAACGTTTTATTTCCTTTGCAAAAGTCAGCTTTACACAAACGTTCTCGACTCTTCCGTACTATTTTTGGCAACTAACCTATACTCTCCCTTCATGAATACTGCCTTGTTGTATTGCTTTTACTAGTAAATGATCCAGTTTCGACTTTGTCTTTTTATTGGTCACAAACCCTAGAAATATGAACGAGTTTGTGACCAGGTTATCTTCGGAGTGAACACCATAGTAAAACCCTGTTTGAAGACCAGTCTTCTTCCTTTCTTCATGCGTTGGCCTCGGGTGGTTGTGTTGACTGGGAAATTTTAGGTTAATCGCGTATAATCCTACAGTCTGTCGCTCACTGTTCGTTATCCGTCGTGCCTTTATCCACTGTTCTGTTATCCGTCATAATCAGTGACGCCCTCACGGATCGTAGATCAAGTTACAGCTTCAAGGAAACAGACTGAGCTTCATCGTAGCATCAGTTACATTTGTGTCTGCACGCCGAAGTACTTCAGTATTCGAAACAGTGTCCGACCAACGGATATTCAAGCTACGTCCTATGAATTACAAACAAAAGCGGATCAAGAATCACAGAGTGCGTTGGTTTGACTTCCAGGTTCAACTGCCGCGCAACAGCGAGGACAGCGCTATCACAAGGTTGACAAGAAATGTTTTTATTTTCAAGGTGATGTTTTTTCCAGATGCGTTTTCCAAGACATCCGTAAGCATCGCCACCCTTCACTACATGAACTCGCACCTCGCGGTATACAGGCAGATCTGTCGGCAGATCGCTACACAGGTGGTAGTGATAATGCGCGAATAGCGCACTATTCCACACAAATAATAGTAATCGAACTGTCGGCTCACGTAACAGATTAGAAGCATTGGATTATCGATTATTCAGCAGATAACAATCGGCATGGAATTCAACTTTAACACCGTCCTCAGACTCCTAAGGTCACTTGTGGACGGAATAGGGATTGTGTTGACACGCAGCCCTGCTTCGTGCCGGTGACAATCCTAAATCATCTGAGGTCGGTTCACACGGTTGCACCTTCGCCTTCATACCCACATCTAATACTTGAATTAGGATGACTAATTTATCAGGACATCCATACTGATGAAAGGTCGTCCACAGTGTCTCATCAATTACGGAATCGAACGCCATACTGATATCTACAAATATGGCGTGCAACGGCTAGTTTGGCTCCCGAAGCTTCAGGGACATCTGACAAACTGCAAATGCCATATTAGCTTTTTTGTGACTTCTTGGGAATCCACACTGCTCCTGACAGTTGTCCCCCTTCGAGTAGAATTATTTTACAAGACAACTCAACAGACTACATTTCCAATATCTACCTGAAAGCTGCTTGTTACCGTTACCCCTTAAATAAGAGTACATCTTCGAAATCCTGCAGGACTGAATTCTGCTCTCAGACTAGGTGAATTAGCTGGAGCAGGGCACGATCAAAAATAAGACTGTGAAGCTTCAAAAATTTACTGTGCGACCTATATATCCATCTGCAGCATTTCTGTTTCGTAGTTGTACTGGAGCACTCCATATCCTGCCAAATCTTGGTCAACGGCAAATGACTGTGGTATCTTGTCGTGTCAGACTACTCGCGGTCATCCAATTATTGCTAGTCAGATGGTTTAATAGGCTAGCAAATTGCTTGCGCCAGACACTCATTATGTTCCCCGGTTGATGGCACGAAACCCCAGAATCCTCCCAGACCAATATTCTAGTTGAGTGAACTGATGGGAGAATAATCCTCTTGAGCAAATCTTAGAACTTATTGTGTTGTCGGCGGTCCGCAAAACGGTAGATTAATTCATTTCGCTATTTCCATCAGTCATCTTTGACAAGGCGAAGTCGTTCTACGAGTTGATGGCGAACAATCCGGAAGGTGTTTATTTCACTTCATTTCTTGGATCTATTCTAAAAACAACAAACGTCCTTTCTTTTCCCTTATAAAACTGCATATAACCGTACGTTACCGCCGAGCCAGTCAGGACGTTTCCGGCCCTGAATACTGATCTCCTGGACGGATGTTACCTACTGTATTGGAAATTAGTGATCGTATTATACAACTCATACCGCTGCCATTCAGTAGCAGGTGCAGAGCATATACTTCGACATCGTACAAACGACAGGAAGAATGCAGGAAAGATAATCGAAGTGCAGCATCACCCATAACAGTCCCTGCTACTCAATGGAACTGAGCACTGACATATGTGGTAGCCGAGACTGTCTGAAGCCGAATACTGCGTGCAAATGAGTGGTTTTGTGACAGGTTTGGTTTACATGTTTAACCCGTGTATTGCTTTGTCGAATAAATAACCCTTGTGCCATCCGCGTTCTTGGATCACAACAATTGCTGTCGTGACCAGGATTGATTGATGAAGATCCCATGGCCTCGGCTGTTCGAGGATGGGGAGATTGCCAGGAGGCAATGCGGCAGTTCAAGGACACCCGGCTTGGACCAGAAGGCGACGCTCTGGTGTATGCGGTGTCACTGCAGGCAGCGCTGTCAAGAGCCTTGCCACATTTGGACCAGGATTCAGAACGACTCATGCTGACAGATCGGTTCTTGGACAGAATGCATCCAATAGTACGGGATCAGCTCAGGGTGGCT